>JAUMHF010000017.1:19310741-19350117 GCA_032359275.1 Microctenopoma steveboyesi | reverse complement strand
GTGCTGAATGTACATGCCGTCCTCTTGGTGCCATTCAGTCTGCCCACCCCCAAGGCCCTGTATGGATGTGTCATGAACCACTCTGAAAGCAGTGAAGCAAACATCGCTTACTCTGCTTTGTATTAGCATGTGGTTGAAAGGAAACTTGTGACACGAAGGAATGAATGAAGGAAACATGACAAAACACTTTGGTATTTCATAAAAAAGAGGGTTTCTTTCAACCTGAACACTTACCCTTCGAAGATTACATCAATCACGTCTCTTTCTCTTCTGTTCGGGTTACCTTCATATTTACAGTGCATCCAAACCTATTACTCTTAGACTCAGGATCATAGAGTGTTCTGTGCTTTTCACTAGTTCAGCACTTTGTGTTTATGCAGAAAATTGTGCTTTCATATTATATTGAAGCACAGGGTCAGTGTGTTGGCATCTCACCTTTTGCCCTTTGACTGAATGTTTAAAATTCTGTCACGTACTGACCTCCAGCCTGCTATCAGCTCACTCTTGAGGGTGCCACTCCAGAGGAGATCTCCCCCAAGCACTTAGAGGCAAGTGCTAGTGGGCAGCCTATAGGGAGAATATGCTTTTAGTGCAGAATGAATCAATCTGAAAGAGTGGCTTTAAATGAAGAAAGATGACACTGTAGCATTTTGCCTGGTTTCATCCACGTGGCATTAGTTTAAGGTCAACTTCGTCTCTGAGACAGAGTCTTGGCAAAGGTGTTTCTATTCCCTGTAATTTCTAAAGATTGATTGAAGCAGTCAGTGACCCACAAAGCTGGGAGGTTGACTTGGGTTCTATTTATAGCATATGTGCTCTGTGCTGATACACATCACGAATGGACGATCAGTTCTATCATGAGTTGAGGTATGTTGGAGAAACAGATGCTGGATATGATATGTTTGTCATTAGTGTCGTTGGCGGCGAAGGTGGAAAAGCTGACTGGTGAAGTAAGGGAATAAGGTCAGCACTGGTCCTGCTATAAACGCATCGGAGCTTTTGTTTTTGAGTCATGTCTGTGAGTTAATGCAAAGTGAATAGGAGTTTCACAGGGTGCACTGCAGAATCCCAAACTGTAATACCAAACCCATATGTTGCGGAGGAGCAAGTAATCAATTACAAGCTAAATAAACTGGATGGCAAGCAAGAAGAGGATGGACAGCTGATGACAAATTTATCAAGGCACAATCGCCACTGAGGAATTTTTCAGCTCCGCTCGCACTGAGTGACAGATGGAGACTGCTGCCTCTTTAACAGCTTTCCTGGGAGACAGGTTTTAAGGAAATGGGACCATGCAGTACATTTGAGCTATTTGGGGAGGAGACTTGTGTTTCAAAGCTGGAAGGCATGCAATAAAGAATTCATCTTTTACCTGAAATAATAAAATGGAGAAAGTTGAATTATGCATCTAATCCCTGTGCGGGAATTTCTAACGCAGTCAGAACTGAAAATTGCTAAATAAAGCTGATGAATCCAAGACAATGAGAGAAGGTGAGAGTGCACACTTCATGCCATATCACTTAGCACAGGAGACACACAGAGGGAGTAATAAGAAAGTCAAATTTTCAGTAGATATTAGACATTCAGTGACCAAACCAAGGGCTCCTCAGGTTATCCTCCATCATATGATATACAAACATATGATAGGCAGGGAGAGAATAGCTGCTGTGCGATATGTTTGTTTTTCTGGCTCAGAGTGCATGCTCCGAATGAATCACACAAATGTTTATTTAAAGAGATTAATTCCTCTTACAGTGTATTATTCATACGTTTTTTGAGGGCATCCTGGCTTATAATATAGCTTGTCGTTTTCTCCAACTGACTGGTGCACGACTAAATTGTCCTGAATAATTCAGGGCACTGGTAAATAAAACAGAAGACAGTGCTGTCGTCTGCCTGGATGGAACAGACTGAAAGGACTCTTCGGCCTCCAGGTGAGGAGTCTGCTCCTCTTTCCGAAAGAGAGAGAAGTGCACATTATTTAAGCTCCGAAACACTGGGTCTTCATCCAACACATGAAGCTACAGTAGGAGATAGAGGAGGGAGAGAAGAGCTGTTGGCAGCCCATTGAGCCTGGAGTGGGAAACAAACCAGTACCAGTGAACAGAAGGCAGGACCTTGGAGGAGGGGAGAGCTCAAATGCCTGGAGAGAAAATCAGAGCAAATAAAACCTGTAGTGGTGTATTAAAGGTTTGAGCCACAGTTTAGAAAAATGTCCTAAAGCATTTCACATATCATGTTATGAAATATATACATATATAGAGAGAGAGATTTATAGGTTACAAATGTAACTTGACATACCATGGTCACATTAGAAGGAGCAATATTGTGCGCAGGCGCGTTACAGTCGTCTGTACAGTCGTCTCTCTCTTGTTACTTCTTTTCCTTTAATTTACTTAGTTATGTTTTATCTTTAATTCTTTTTTTGTAACTCATTGATTAGTTAAGCTCAGTTTAGATTTGCCCTCTCAAATTACACTGAACAAAAATATAAACGCAACACTTTTTGGCAATTGGCATTCTGACTGCAGGACTGTCTAAGTCGTCTCCAAAGGCGTTTCAGAGAATTTGATGCTACATCCAACCACAACCAACAACTGCATCGGTTTGCATAACCAAAGAATTTCTGCACAAACGGTCAGAAACCCAGAAAACCAGTCAGTATCTGGTGGGGCCACCATTTGTCTCACGCAGGGCAACACATCTCCGTCACATAGAGAGAATCAGGTTGTTGACTGTGGCCTGTGGCCATTATTATTAATGACTACATTCATTTCTGTGTGGATGACCATGTACCACAAGAACCATTCACTGCTTACCCTAATAGCAAGCCCTGGGTCACCAAGGACATAAAATCTATCCTGAACAAGCAGAAGGAGGCGTTCAGGTCTGGTGACAGGGAGGCAGTGAAGAGGGTTCAGAGGGTACCAGCCCCTACTTGGAGTGGATGATGCCATCACTCATCTGCTCCATCACACCTAAACACACCTGGACAAACCTGGGAGTTCAGTGAGGATCATGTTTTTTGATTTCTCCAGAGTATTCAACACCATCCAGCCTGCACTGCTGGACGAGAAATTAAAAAACGTGATGGTGGATCCTCCCATGATCTCCTGGATCATGGACTATCTCGCAGGCCGCCCCAAGTATGTCCACCTGCAGACACTAACGGACTGGACAAATTAATCAGGAGGGCTGGTTCTGCTCTTGGTGTGGAGCTGGACCCTCTACATGTTGTAGCTAAGCTCTCCAAACTCCTCTCAATCATGGACAATCCCTCCCACCCTCTACACAGTGTCCTGGCTGGACAGAGGAGCGACTTCAGCCAGAGACTCATTAATGTCAACTGCTTCACTGAACCCCACAGGAAATAATTTCTTTCTGTGGCCATCAAACTCTTTAGTTTCTCCCCTGCCTCCCTCAGTAAAGGGAGAGGGGAGAACAACAACTCTAGAGAATAATGTTAGCATGTTTTTGATCTTATATATTTGTTGTTTTTGTATTTATATTCGTTGGTGCTATTTATGGTTGTGGGTCTTCTAATCCTTCTGAAATGAGAGCAGCTGTATCTTGGCAAAACAATTTCTCTTAATAAAGTGTTTTGAATCTTGAATCTTGAATATTCAAATGACTTCAAGAGATAAGACAGGTCCTGAAAAGCCAGCGCAATGGGAGACAATCAATATGTACAGTATCCTCTACAAGTCATTCGATACTCTACCAGTGTAGTGAGCTGGCCAAGGAGGACACACAAAGACCTGGAGAATCCTCACTGTGCCCTTCCATGTCATGTTCAAGATGCACGAGTACATCTGCAAGATGGCACCCAGATACAAGCTGCTGAGATAATGCCCGATGCAGCAGCGAACAGAGTTCTGCGATTTCACCTTGTGGCCGCTGGTCCTACCAACCTGCCAGGTCTTCGTCTGCTGCTCCTTGTTGTTGTTATGATCTATGTTACCTGCTGTTATTTTCTCTCTCCTCTGTCCACTAACCCCAACCAGTCGAGGCAGATGGCCGCCCTGAGCCTGGTTTTGCTGGAACCAGGCTCAGGGTGAATTGAATTAAATAATGAAACCCAACCATGGTATGACTGGTCTGCGTGGGATGTATCATGACTGATTCAGGCCTTGGAGACGATGTGGGCTACTTCAATCAGTTCCATTGATTTGTGCTGTTGTTCAAGTTTCCAGCTGTCACACTCTCTCAGTATAAAAAGAAATGAACAGTAAAATGAGGAAGTACATATGCAGGAAAACTTCACCACACCCTGAGGGAGGCTCAGCCAACTGTCTGGTGTGTTTAGGCTACTTTCTGTGCTGGCTCTAAATACATTTTTAATCAACCTCAAAACTTCCTGCATAAGTTCCCCGAATTGAAAGCCTTGCTAGAATGTCTTGAGTTAAATTTCAAATAATGTAAGATCAAAGTAATTTAAGTTTGGATCAAAATTGGAGGAAGATTTTGTATTCATCCATTTCACAATAAAAGTATAGCTCTAACTAGATTTATGTATAACTAAGTTTTCTATTAATCCAACCTCTGACTTTGACTGAGTTTTCAATTTGTAGAAATATGCTGAATAAAAGAATATATCACTGTGAAATTACTGTAACCTGTAATGTGTGTATCCCAGATAGACATCTGGGTAGCATAGTGGAAATTGCAAATGGACACAGATATGACATTAAACAATTGCCTGTGGACACATAAGAAAGATGGTAATCAAATCACTAATGGGGGTTCACTAAGCCATCGTAATGTATTTCCTACACACGGTAGGACAGAGTAGATTGTTAGGGCGTGGTGCGACAGTGACAGGGAAAGTGTCATAGGAGAGGACTGTGTCCTACACTGCACAGCTTTCATTGGGTAAGAGTCTCATCTCATTGGTAAGTGCTTCGCTGAAAACGATACATTACACAATAAGTGTATGAAAAATAAAAATATGTACTGGACACAGTGTGTTCCCACTGAAATGCACATGCAGGGTAAACAGACAGAACAGGAGAACATCCAGAGGCTCAGAACACTTATACCTGCTTGTATGAGCCCCAACAGATATGTATATTTTCTGCTTAAATATTTTATTGATTTAGCAAGGGACTATAAGCCAAAACAACATGGTCTAATCCATGAAGCACGAATGGTTATTTATAAAGAAAGCATGCTGCAGTGTGCAAACGCCTGCCACAGCGTCACTTTGATCAGTCTCAAAACAGGTTTATTTCAGGACAAAAGGTAGCTACGGTCTTAAAAAAAACAACATTATTCACAGCTAAAGAATATTAGGCAAACTGCTCCAGTGATAAATCTAAATAAAACCCTAATGAGCAGGTGGAAAACAGCTGTGCATGGGAGAGGAGGGTTAGTTTAGGTAATAAGCAGAGGTCCTGAACTCACTGAAGACACCTAAGGGGCACATAACAACCAAAAATAAATACTGGTCTGTTAGACAGGGGCAGATCAGGAAACATTTAATAGTGGCTGTTGGGCTGACATTAAAGGTGTTATAATTATATCTAAAAACCTTTTCAAATATAATATACTTCTCCTTTTGCTGAAAATCTTACAGTAATTCAGAGGCACCTGGTTAGATCTTGGGGATGGCCCGTTCCAGCCGTGACCATTTATCTAGTCCCACCATTTCTCTAATCTGTTTTTATGTTTATATATAATACTTTGTACTTAATACAATAAAATGTTTATGCACTTGCCAACATGTGACACTGCTATGCTAAAACACGAGGATGACCTCAGGTAACTTTAGAAAAGTCATCTAAAGGTGCGCAACCTTCATTCTGTTAATGTGAGTGTGAAAGTTAGAGGCTGGTGAAGAAAGCGTTACCACATTAAAAAGAGACAGCAATTGGATAATAGTGTATGTTTACCTGTTTTATTATGTCAGTATTCACGGCATCGATTTATAAAATAATTTAATAAAATAAATTAGATGTATGTACAAATATAAAAATCCGACACAGCGTGTGGAGTCAAAGCCCATTGTTTTTCTAGAGGTACGCCTTGATCAGGTGCCAAACAGGACATGCACAACAATGAGCTTTATGAGACGGCAAAGCAACGTCAGCTCAGTAATCAACAGTATTGTTGCTCACTTTCTTTTGATCCTGCGTCTGCACTGAAATGGCATCAACAGTGTTTTGAATATGGGGCTTGAAAGTAAGCGGATAGATCAAAGTACTGTTGTCTCACATCCACACATTCCTGCGCAGAACAGACTCCACCTACCTTACAAGTCTGTTGTGTCTTTCACACGTGCTCGTGTGTAGATTCACATTTCAATAACTTTGTATGCCACTGTAAATGTATACAAGGCATTACATTACATGTTACTATCTAAAAGTCCACAGAGCCCTCAATTAAGCCAGAGTTTTTCTAAAGCCATACTTTAAATGTATTTGTCTTCACGTCAGGTTTTTTATCATCACTGTATAAAATCTAATTCTCTAAACACTGACCTGTATTAAACTCTGATGAAGACTTGATAATGTGTTTAGACATCCTTACATTGTGCCCATAAAGATATTATAAGACATATTTGAGTCTGCTCCGTTGTGAGAAGTCATTAAATGTTCAACAGTCTGAATTCTTAAGTGAATGTTTTTCTGTTCTCGGTGCATTACCACGACCTGCACAAAGCATTCAGGGCAGATCTTTAATGTGAAAAGGCAGCAGTAGGGTGGCTTAATGTTCTCAGCAAACAAACATGCTAACGTGCTATTAGGAAACATGATTGAACTCCTCTTTGATACTGTGTTGGGACACAGCCATATAGATTATTGTCCACACTTTCAAGGGAGTGGGAATAATGTAGTTATCTGGATCTATCAATATTAAAATGGGAAGCATTGAAGATGGGCGCCTTTCTGTGTGAAGTCTTCCTGTTCTTCTTGGATGTGCTCGGCTTTTCTCCGGGTACCTCCAGCTTCATCACACACACTAAACACCAGCATTATGCTAACTGGTGATTCTAAATTGCCCACAGGTGTGAGTGTGAGTATGAGTGTTGGTCTGTTTCTATAAGTCAGGCCTGTGATAGATTGACGACCTGTCCAGGGTGTACCCTGCATCTCGCCCAGTGACAGCTGATTGCCTCCAGCACCCCCATGACCCCTGGATGAATGGATTTTCCATAATGATTTGATGTTTGATTCAACCTTTATGGAACTGAAAATGGAGGTGCTGTTGTTTTGGACCTGCTCTATACATTCTATTTTTTTGTAATTAAAGTTTTTATTAGGCTTTGAACATTTAAAGAACAAACACACAGCGAGCAGAACAGAACTCAGTGAGTTGAACAAAAATAAGAAAGAAAAGTAATTATAAATAAAAAAATATCAAGTCACCTGTTCAACCGTCATACTTTCTTATAAAAACATCATCTTTTGTGATGTATGCATTTGTCCCTTTAGTTGGTCCGAAGCTGTTGTTCGCAGCACCTCATCCTCAGCATGCCCTTTAATGTTAGCCCTGTATTATTGGTTTGATTAGTTCTATCCCCCTGACGTCTAGTGGCATTTCTTTAGCAACTTCCTGCAGAGTTGGAATGGACTTTGACTTCTCTTCTTCACAACATGGACTTGTACCAGCCTGTACTTTTCTGGACCAGAACCATGTAACAAACTTACTTACACATGTTCTACCCATGCATGCGTGGGTTCTCTCCGGGTACTCCTGCTTCCTCCCACCATCCAAAAACAAGCATGTCAAGGTAATTGGTGACACTAAAATGAATGTGTGTGTGCCTGGTTGTTTGAATATGTCAGCCCTGTGATAGACTGGCGACCTGTCCAGACCTGTCCCCTGCGACCCTTATAAGTGTGTGAATGAAAGCACATGAAATGAAATGTAGTTTTACCTAAGCTGATCATTCAGTACACTGAAGGCCCTGTTTAGGAACGCTGTTCTTTGTCAGGTGAGGCAGAAGGACATGTGCAGTATGTTGGCTCTTGATAAGTTAATAAGTTGGTTTCTGCCTCATTTAGTTGTGGTTTTATTTTCCATACATTTTTATTGTAAATGTGCTATGGTTCCATCGCCTATATGAACATCTTTGACATTGTCTCTGAGTCTGCTTTCTACCACCTTTCTATAGCTGAGATTATTTCAGGCCTACATTTATTTCTAGAGTTGTTTGAGTGTCCTGGTTGCAAGTATGTTGTTTTGTTCCATCCATACCTTTCTTTAGGCTTGTTTGTGTAGACACACACAGATTATTAATAAAACAATAAGCTCTAAAATATCTCTCATTCAAGGGAGCATCAGTAGCATTTACCTGTCAGTATTGTTATCCGGTCTTAGAAGGAACAAATGTATTGATGAAATACATTTGTGACCCCAGTTGCTATTAGAAGCGATTAGAGTCAATTCCAGGATTAATGCTGCACTAAACCATCTAAACTATCCTGTAAATGTTCACTAAAGAAGTATTCCTACAACATCCAACGCTTGAGCTTCCTTCAACAAGCTGAATCCAGACAGAGTGTATCCAGTTTCTGAACGGTCAGCGCCTCTAAAGTAGAGAGAACAGGTAACTGTGGTACTGTGTCCAGCGTTACTGTGGCTGAAATGTACTAAAACTAGACTTAAACATTAAAGTTATGTGACATAAAGGTAGTAGGGCTATCTTAGTCTTGGTTTCTGCCTGCAGACACTGAAATGTGGAATGGGTGTACACTCACAGGAGCTCTGATTTCATTAGCAGCTGGGTTCTCTGAGCATCCCCAGTATTATACAGGCTTTGCAGTTCCCCAGGAGAATCCAGAGTGGCTGTGCCAAAAGTGAGGAAATGAATCACCATCTCACACTCTAATCCCTTTCACCAGCTTTACATGAGAGAAGTGAGAGACTGTGCAGCTCTTGTCTCCATGTGGGAAAGTATATGCACATACCACTGTCTGGACCATTCCTCTCTGGGAATATTCAGCATACACAGGTTTAGGGTTTGGCGGTGTCCAACACAGACAATACCCCAACAAACCGTCCAGAGGCAGTCACTCCCCATTACCCGGCCTAATCGCTGAACATGCTGCTGTCTCCCATTAATGGATGGACAGCGTTGGGCTGCATCTGGGATGTGAGTTGAGTGGCACGCGGTCTGCTTGACTGAGCACCTTATTGGTCTGTCAGTGCAGGGAGCTGCTTAGTGCTCTATTGTGTGATATAATGAGATATGCTGGCTGGAAGGCACCGCGTGAGGAAAAGGGGCTCTTCCTAGTGCTGAGACAAGCATCACCAGAGAAGAAACAACACTGGCTACCTACAGTTTGGCAGTGGATAAAAATATCTCTTTTTTCAGTCTATTACCATAGACTGGCATAACGTGCAAAAAGTCCCTCCTCAAAGAAGCAATGGGAAGATGAAAGGATATTCAACTTAGTACATATGGTATACTGATATGGTACTGTGTGTGTGTGTGTACCACGTTAGGCTCCGTACTCATATAGTACACACACTGTCATTCATACAGTAAGTTCCTGATACTAGTTGTTTTGTGAAGAAGAAAAAAGTCAGCATATATCTGTGAGTACTGGTACCACAAACGTTTGTAGACCAATGTTGCGCAATAGCTGAATTAATATAGAGAAAGAGTACTGTATTAAATGAATGCAGTACCTGTATGCCTACAGTCAAATGAAAATGCTTTACCGCAGCATTTCGTTTCCACAAGATTAAAAAAGTCTTGGCTGGTGCATGAAATGTGTTTCATACTTAGAATAAAATATATTTCTGCGAAGAAGGAAAATATACACAACATGCAGGGCTGGCACACAGTGAGTCAAATGTGTGGTTATTAAGACTGGGTACGTATTCAACGTAGCACTTTTCACAGTCAGCCCTACTTTTATTTTTGACATTGATATTTTTTAGCTGCTCTCTGCCTGTCAATAATTGAAACCTACTCTCCAATACACCTTTCCAAACATCTCTTAATAAGGCACCCTGCGGAAATATGCAATGTTGCAGGAAGGAATGAGTGTCTCTTCTGGTCAGTAATCCATGGTAGAAGTGAAGAATTGAGTGTAGCGTCCATTTTGCTGCTGACATCATCAGTCTAACTTGAATCATAAACACTTTTTCAGCATTCGGCTCACTGCGGCGTCAATTAATAGGAAAAGTGAAATGATGAAAAAAAATTAGTAAAGAATAACTAGAAAGAAATAGACCATTTATGCAGTTAAGTCCTTATTCGCTTTAACATAACATATGTCTCTTTTATACAGAACAGTAATATCAAAGTGCTTCAGAATCAATTTCCTTTTCACTACTGGGATTAACAAACACCAGCTGTCTGACCAGACTCCTGTAGAAATATACACATACAGACACACATTTTAGGGTTGGTGGGGGTTTATTCATTAAATTCAGCAACTCACACACCACATCACTTTTATGCAAAACAGACTGGTTGACTTATGTCCTATATATGGTTTGATCCAGTGGCTTTTGTTTATTTCTGCCTGTGAACATCACCTCACACCCTCATATACAACCTGGTACTGGTGATAGGCAGTGATAAAAAAAATTTAATCGCAATTAATCATGTGACTTTTGCACTGTTATGGGCAAAATTGTGCCGAGTCCTAAAACAAACACTGCTGGGGGGGTTGGGCCTTGAAGGTGAATACAGTGAGGGGGCTGAGGACGAACAGGAGCAGACACAACCTGTTCAGTCACAGACACTGTTCTGACTATGACACGATCAAAACACCAAAACATCTCCATCTGAGACCTAACCTCTAAACACATGCACAACTGAGTCTGGCTCTCTCATACAAAAATGGGCTCACACATTACCATCGTAACATTATAAAGCACAGACTGAGCCTGCACCGCTGTGCTCCAGGCTCAATGATCAAACAACGCTCAGTTCAAACTGTTTCACTGCAAGCTGGTAGTATGTAAGTACGCTTAATGTAAACAGTCTTCAGTACTGTAGGAATTAAAATCCCATTAAGTCAAATGGGTTGTTGACCTTCCCTCTGTTATGGAAAATTATGCAAGCGCTGAACTCTTAAAACTATTATGCCAAACCTCTTTTTCCTTCATGTAATTTTTAGCATTCAACTGCAAACATGACTCATTACCCATCAGTGTGTAAAGGAAATAAACTATCCTCATATCATCGCCCTGGAATTATTATTCAGGGGTGTCACTTAATGCACTACATTTACATTTGCTGTCACTGAATGTAAGTTGCAGGGAGCCGTTTCAGACAGAGATAAAAATGAATCCTGCTGAGGATATTAAATTAGAAGGATATTAAAACAGCTCTTTCAGGGGATATGCGGTTCTGTCTATGGATCAGAGGTTTTTAATAACAATAAAATATTGCTCTGGATATTCATAATAAAAATGGCATGATCTTTTCAGTCTCCTTTCTTTCATTTTGAGAATTATTTATTGGTTTCTGGAGCACCACAGCTCAGCGAAGTGACATTTTGAAACTAAGCTTGTCTTCTTTATCCAGATACCTAATTTAAACACAAAGAATAGCCAGCGATAATAATACATGTGTGTACAGCGGGTTCTTTTCACACACAAATTTTTTTATTTGTTAGACAACAAAGGTCAGCGTAAACAAATTTATATGTAAGAAAGGTGCAAACAATTTTTAAATGTCCAGACTCAGACAGAGTGTTTTTTTTTTATTCAGTTCACTTATACTCATCACTCCCTGCAATATAAAGAAACAACATCTGGCAAATGACAACGTCACACAAGCTGTACTGTATGTGGAAATATAACTCAGTACTAGATCACGACTTCAGCATTAGATCTCCTACCGACATCCTGGTGGTGATGCTATGAATACTATATATTTTCCTCAATTACTTTGTTCATCTATATGACCTGATCATTTATGTTACATACAATAATAATATAATAATATAGTATCGTAGGAAATTATATGCTGATAATAATGATTTGTATCATGTACTTTGCACAATAGATTTCTTCTAATAATAGGGGTCGTGTCTTAAAGTACCAGGCAAACCATATAACGTTATTAAAACACACTCATACTTAAATTGTCATTTCAGAAATACTCCTAGAAATCCCCAAAAGACTGGACTCAAAAATTCTATAGAGTTTTATTACACAAATATAAGAAAGTAAGATAACAATGACTTCTTATATCTTTCTCTTGCAGCAGAACACAGTCTTTACCAACACACACACACACAATTGCAGAGGAAGGTTAGAGGAAGCCAATTTTACGTAAGTGGTGACGGTCAAACTCCTGGACGGTGGCCCGCTCTTTCATGAGGATGTTTGGCTTATTCATATCCTGAATTCTCAGAAACTTTCTGGAACAATTGAAACATTAAGATCAAATAAGATAAACATTTAGATTAAATGTCGTCCAGCTTAAAAACAAGGGGTCAAACAGAGAACACAGAGAACCAACTGCACTCAGTGTTAAGAGAACGTGCATTCTGAGAGGTAACCAAGATATTACAATATAAGACATGAGTGTTCTCCTATAACTGAGTTTAAACATCCAGTTGATCTACAAAATGATTTGACACCATGTAGCCTAAGGCTTATTTTCCTAGATGCACAGATGAACATGCAAAACACTCTTCATGTTACTTTTATGCTCTGAGGTCACGCCAAACTCGGGTGAGCCATGGCCAATGGAACCAGCTGGTGAGGAAAACACCTTTCAGACGTGCTTCATTACAGCTCAGTAGTGTTACAAAAAGACATCATTAAAATCCAAAGTCAAACGCAGTAAGCATTTCTCAATGCTGAACGCAAGCATCAGTTTTCAGAGGCGATTAGATGACGCCTTCACACAGTGTGTGTGTGTGTGTGTGTGTGTGTGAGACTCAAAAACTGCTGCATTGCCGTAACCTTTTTAATTAACTGTGCTTTGTTTCCCTCCATAATCTTGTTGCTGTCCCAATAAATTGAAGTTGCGCAGCTTTGGGAAATCACACACAAATAGGATCAATTTCTTCTATGACTGAGAATCAGCAGACGCTCGTGTCATTTGTCAAGCAGGATAGCGCTTATCGATTGGTCGGTCGTGTGCAGCCACACCATGACAGATTTTCAAAGGTTAAGTCAGGTCTGCAAACAAACACCAACACAATGTTTTCATCAGGATATGTCCACTCACTGCTCTTCGTTCTGCACTGCTTCTTTTATTATTTCATTTATTGATTAGTTTATTACATCTGACTGGCAACTGTCCTGTGCAGTAAGTACTGTAGGTTACATTTTTAAATTAACTGTTTTCAGACTTCTTGCAATTTCTTCTCCTTCTCCCAGTATAATTTTGTTCATTTTATAAGAACGAGATAAATGTTGACAGGCGGGAGGTAAAGTTCCACATTAGTTCACATTTAATGACAGATAAAAAGGAGCATTTTTTCGGTTGATCGCTTGAATTGAATTAGAGTTAATTCTTCTTCAGTGATTGATGACTTTGAACGGTTGTTCGTCCTCTTTATTTTGTGGAGCTACTGAATTTCTCAGCTGCATGTGACATGAATAAACAGACACATATGTACAGTCAAGCTAATGACAGGACACTTTTTGTTCAAATGTAAATTAAAGCTGAGAAATGTTTTTTTCCTTAATAATACCTCTTGTAAACTGCCATATTATATTTTGGGAGACACCCATGTCATTTCCTGTCAAAAAATAACTATGATTAATTATGGGCCTGACTGTGTATACACATACAGACACAGATCATTTAAAAATATGTTATGTTTGGAATTTCTTCCTACTCTCTCTAAAAGTGTGTGTGTGTGTGTGTGTGTGTGTGTGTGGAGGCGTGTGTGTGTGTGTGTGTGTGTGCATGTGTGTGTGTGTGTGTGTGTGTGCATGTGTGTGCGTGTGTGTAGCTGGTGTGATGAAGGTGGGGGTGCACTGACCTTTGTCTGATGGATTGTTTTCTCCCAAATGAAGACATGAAGGGGGCAGAGAGGATGATGAAAAATTGTGTGTGTGTGTGTGTGTGTGTGTGTGTGTGTGTGTGTGTGTGTGTGTGCTCTCCTAAAAAGAGAAAGGGGGTGTTCTTGGAGTACCCAGAGATGAGCTCCTGCTCTGCCATGTAATTATGTACTCCTCTGTCACCTCCCTCCACTCACCTCTTCTCCAATACCACATCTCGTCTCCTCTTTTTCTCAGCTCTCATTCTGCTGCAGCTTCTAACTGAGCCGCAGGTGGTGGCAATCTCTGTCTGTCCCACTGCTCTGACTGTACACACACACAGAGCCGAGAGCTGGAGGGCTGATGCTTAATAACACAGGCTTTATCTCCCAGACAGCCCTACCACACCCACGTGCACACACCTGCAGGAACAGAGCAGGCACACAAACAAAACCCATATTTAAACAGTACTTTTGCACATTAACACATGCAGAGATGTATACATGACAACATAAATGTACATTCACGTGCAGTCATTTCACTAATGCTGTATAGGGTCCCGTGTGATAAAAGATACCCATCGTCTGTTCTACAAATCTTAAAGCAACATTATTGTCATATTGTAATCTGAGTCTAAAAAAAGGTGATCAGACACTTTGAAACAACTGACATTAGACCAGTTCACTGAGACACAGTTCTGGTGACAATAAGTTAGCTGAGACAAAATCCTTTTAAAAACTCAAAACTCAAAAAGCCAAATTTGCTTAAGTGCCCCAGATATTTCAAGGAATACATCACGTGGGCGTTTACCTTTGAATAAATAGTGAGTAAGTGTGACACGTCATCTATTTCCTGTAGTTTGCATGGAGTTTTGGCTCACCGCTTTCAATGAAGGTACATTAATTCTCCTTGTGTTTAAATTAATCTCTTAATATGATTACTTGTAATCTTTCTGGGCTTGCCTCCAGTGACAAATGGCAATGTTATCCTTCATATTATAAATGTAAAAATTGCTCTGTTTCTACAAAATTATATTTTAATCAAGTCATAAATCTAATCATGCCAATGCGTAATTTCTTTATTTTTTATTTCAATTAACATTGCACATTTCCCTCAAAATGTGCAGATTCATTCTTACCAGCAATATTGAGTTTACTGTGACCATTGTTTTTTGCACCCCCCTTCTTAGGGGAATTTAAAGTCATTGACTCTTTCTTTGTTTCTTTGTTCTTTCTCAAGCTATCTACATTACTGCCCCTGGAATTGGGGTCCTTTTTTTGTGGGGAGGGTTATTGTATATGACAGTGGCTTTTCGATTAGCTAATGTAGGTGATTTTCTCCCCATGAAACTGCTGTAATCCATCTCCTGCTCACAGCAGGGTGGCGATTTATCGCACACGCTAGGCGTTAACACAGCACAGATGCAGTTCCTTAACTGATAACGCACTGGATAAGATGGAGGATTCAGATTAGCTGCGCTGTCAAATAAATTGCATGCTGCTGGAGTAACCCCGGAGTTCCAAACAGTACCCTCCACATCAGATCTGCTGCAGGTTTTGGCATGACAGAGACAAAATGAAGCGAAGCTTTGCATAGCCTTGCACGGTTTGCTTCCACGAGTTCTTCAGCGTGCCTCCTGTTTGCCAGTAGAGTTTCCACATAGAAGCACACATTCAGAACCACGTGTTTCTCTCTGTGTTCTTACTGTCTGTAATCAAAAGCACTTATCGAAAATCTGCATGTGCAAAGAGGATCAGTGGAATTCATTTCTGAAAGAGCAGGATTCTCATTGGTGGATCCTTTAACTTCACAGCCTTTCATCAGGGTTTGACAAGCGTAACTCGGCAAGCGGGAGCATATAACTTTAGACTCTTTTCTGTGAAATTCAATTCCACTCTAATATCCTGGTATTAATGTGCAATTTTCTGCACCGTGACCATGCTCACTGGAAAATTCCATTTCTCCCTCAGAGAGAAAATATGTAGGACTTTAATTATTATTAAGGGGTAATTATAAACACATGCCAGTAGCTGCACTATGTTGTAACAAAATGTACTTCGAAAATGAAATGTTGTTCTTTAGATTATTGCAGCACGTTTTGTTCCATTGCAGCAACTTTCATTTCTCAGAAATGACCGACTGTTTCAGGACATTACACCTGCTGCTTCGTCCTCATTCACACTCTGTCAGGTCAGCAGTCAAACAGCCAAGAGAGCTTTTTATTTTGTTGAATTATGAGGACTATTGATTCCGTGGTGCTGATCCAAAACTTTGTCCTGTAATCTAATCACATTTCCTCAATCAAGCAACATTTACACAGACCATGCCGAGAAGCCCCGGGGGCTCGCTCGAATGCAGGAATGCGTCTGCAAAAGACAGTACATGCATTAGAGAATGGACCTTGACAATCATTGACCACATAACTGAATTACCCATTTGCTCTTGAATGTTGTGGGCGAGGGGGCATCGTCCAAAACAATTTTCATCCCATCCTCTTCCTACTGCCAGCCTTTTCACCTTTCAGTCCCACGGCCATTAGAGCCCTCTGTGTGGTTACGATGGCTGCAGCCTTTCGTTATTGATGGGAATGTTTATAAATATTTGAAGGCCTTTTCAACTTGGCAAGAGGGGAAATAGGGAAACGGCAGCCTTTGTGGGTGGCATTTACCATCATACAACACATAATGCTGCAGCAGCGTGAATCCTCCTCTGTGGTGAAATGTCAGTATCACCCAAAAGCACATTAGCCCCACCCAACAGTGGTGTCATATACAACACTACTTTCTTTCTTTCTTTTGTTATGAATGATTTCTTGTGAGGTGAATCCTGAAGTATTACTCCACTTATTCATCTTCCAGCAGATGGCCACCTTTCTGTGAGTATGCATGTGCATCCGTATGCATATTAAACAGCGATGTCGGATCTGTGGAGAGAAGCAAACGGAGAAATGGAAGAAAAGATGGCCAGAGATAGTGAGCAGCACCCACACAACAGTGGATGCTGCCAGGTCAGGATGGTTTACCCTTCCACCACCTCTCTCCACACCAGTTGCTTTGGAGTTAATCCAGCACCATCTACCTCTGGTGAAAACAGAGCTGACCTTTTCCAGCACACAGAGCTGCAGGATATGGACTCAAAAGGGTTGCCATCCTCGTCTTGGCAGCACTCTTGATGATTTTTATTGCTTTCACTTGTTGGGAAGCGATTAAATCACGTGCATACTGTGTCATTTGAAATTTATGTCCCCGCATATTTTTCAGATCAGAATGTGCATGTAAGAATTTCACAGGAGGGGTCACAGCAAAGCGGGAAGCACCGTATATCCTTTATTGGACAGTTATGGGTTCAGATTTTTTTCCTTGAACAGGGACAGGAGCATCCAGAAAAGCTGCAGCCTGCCCCGTCATCACCCTCCACAAACTCATCCATGTCACTCCTCCTACACGGCTCCTTCTGGCTGCTTCTATCAAACTCAACACTCTGTGCTGGCACACGGGATCGTGGGACTGGAGATGTAGAAATTGAAGCGTATTTTATTGCTGTACTCACTGAAAGTTGCTCAGAACTAAATGACAGTAATGAAAATGTAACATCATGAGGGTTTTTACAGCCCACACTGCTGTCTCCTAAAAAGATAAAGTGATTCATTTTGTTCAGAACCACCAATATCAGAAGCTGTCCATCAACTTTGGGACAGCTTGCCTGTGTTAATATTATCCCCACATCTGTTTCACATTTCATCAGACGATGCAAAAAGAAGTGGCTAGCGTGTTCTGTGTCTCATGATCGGGACACTCTCTGTCCAGCCATGCTCCCGTAGGGATATAACCTGATCTGAGACCAACGTCTTATCTCTAAAGTGTGAAGAAGCTTGGAAAATGCCCAACAAAGAACTCACACAGATAAAACTGAAAACAAACGAGTAGCAGAATAAAACATATCACGAAGAGAAGTGATAATTCATAATTATGAAGTTGATCATATTTATCTTTTGTTTATGTTAACAGAAACAGAAAGGTTTCACCATATACCTTTATTGCTTCTCCCCTTTAATGCTAAACAGCGGAAGCAAAGGAAACTGGAACGGCTGTGAAATGTGGAGAGCTGACAAAAAAAGGTGTCTCCCCACTGTGCTGTTTGTCACAGCCTGAAACATCTGAATTGAGCTCCAGTGTATGTGCCGCTGTAATGAATGATGCCTCCCAGGTTTCATTTGCAATTAAGGTTAATTAGCAGATGTACAGTTGCCTTTAATCTTTCCTCGATGCGGATTATTGGGTATTAGTATGACAGAAGGACACCCTATGGACTGGCACTCAACACACACTGAAAGAGAGCTAATGGAAAAGCCAGTAATTGGATTACCTTGGTTCTCTAGGTTGTTTAGTGAAGCCAAGTACTCAGGTTAACATTTGCAGGCATGGGAGATGCTCCACCCTGTTAGGGTGAGGCTGAACACTCCCCCGCTGTAGCAGTTGATTACTGCTGACAAACTGTCACACAGGAGTGTCACAAGTGCTATGGTCGTATTGCTGTAGAGCTGCCTTTCATATTCTAAGACGTTTTCGTGGCCATGTAGCAGATATGCACGTTACGTATCCTGTGTAGACCTGAAGTTTCGCGTTATTATCACAATATCACGTATTGACTCGTTAGAATCAAATCAGAGCCCATATTTAAAATTGCTGCGCAGTTATTTGGCTCCTACTTAAAAGTGTTATCTTTAAAAGAACCTGCTGCGGTGATGATGTACTAAATTACCAGTTGCACCTACTGTACTAGTCACAACAACTATAATTTACTCTCTCTGGCACTTGTCACATCGTCTGTGGTATGTGTTACAGTCATTGGAAGTTATCAGCATGTAGTGACCAACCTGGCTTTGATATAGATTTGCTGTAAAAACATTATTATATTAGTAAATATTTCTGTTTTTATATCAATACGGTAGGCAGATAAACATCTCCACTGTGACTGAGAGCCTATTACAATGAAGGGTAGGCTCCACTCCTAAGTATAAAAGCACTTAAATCCTAATTGTGTCACTTTTTTACCATGTTGATGTCGAACACGACTTTTGTTCCCAATTGATTTTATTACTACAATGTTCCACCTCAAACACAGGACATTACGTATTAAAATGAAAAAGCTCATGTTACATAAAAGAGCAATAACCTTCAAAATGATGGAAAGACTCAATAGGAAGCTTTCGTTCCATGCTGCGAGGCGGCACCACACTGTGGGGGGTAAAGGGTGTAACTAGCACAAAATAATACTTTTTCCTCCTCGCAGAGACCTGGTGCTGTTTTTTTAGCTAAATTTAAAGCAGGATACTTTCCGTGTATCTTGAGCAGAAGGGAGTTTTGAAGGATACACTGGACACTGACGGGTGTGAATTTGGCAAAATTAAAACTACGGACAATATAACTGTATCTGTATGATGCTTTCCAACAGCAACATCATTAAGAAATTAAACTTTCCCAAACTCTCAGAAACTGCTGTAAAAATGATTTGGGCTAGGTAAATAAAAATCCACACTGTGCATTAGGAAATGTAAGGTAATGCTTTTTTTTCAGAAATGGTTGCTTTTGTTTTGTCTTCTCCTGAGGGGAATATCCCACCCATCTTCATGCCCAGGGAGGAAAATAGTGATGCTTTGTCAGCTCCCTTTCACATCTTATGCCAGTGCAAAGCTACACGTTGGCACCATTTGACGACGTGGGAATGACAACAGGTAGAAGTCTCTTAAAATAACAGCGAAATGGCAGCTGCTGTGTAGCCATCATCATGACAAGCGTCTGTTGTGAATACATCACGGTTTGGTTGACTTTAAGCACAAAGACAACTGGGTTATAAAAAACAAACTGAGACTGTCAGACACCCAACGCAGGTTCTTAAAAGTGTTAAGTTCTCTGTGATATTATAATGATCCTTTTTTCCTACCGAGGTATGGATTGGTGCATGAAACGGCTTATGAGTGTGGTTAACCTGCTCTTTGGACAGAAGTGTGAAAGTACAGTACTGCTGTAATCACGTCACGCTCATCATCACATGAGCTCATAATCACACCTGTTTGTTGACAGCCATTATTTCACCTGACAGCTATTGCTGGCACTTGGCTGCCATTGTTCTTTATTTAGAAAGTGTGATTGCACAGAATGCAGACCGCGCTGTTGTTTCACTTTTAGAAACATCCTCCTTTCCCTTCCTGTGTAACGTAGTGCAATATTATTCTGGCGTAATGGTTATGCGCGTCATTTATTCATTACCTGACCAATCCCCGTCAGGCTCCACCTCAGCTGAAGATGTAATAAGGTTTTAAGTGACTGCCATTAATAATGTTATGCTGACATGACGCTAAGGCTGATCTATCATGCTATATGGGTTTGTGGGCTGCGATCATTAGACAGGATGGCAGATGACTTCCTCCTTTCTATTCTCACTGTGCATTCAACTGTTTCCTTTTATCTTTGAGCTGCTGGGAGATGCCTACAAGTTTGTCAATCACCTGACTGACAGCTCATCTTCCCGGTAGTGGAATCCACTTGCGGCCGCTGCAGACAGCTCACTATTAGACTGATGCGCAGGATAGATTAATGTCTTAAGTAGCATGACAAAATGCTTTCTGATGCACAGGCATGAAACTCAATCTGTTTAAGTCCTGCTGGGACACAACACTTCCAGTGAAGTTAATTTGATCTCACACAGAGCAAACTTTAATGGTTCCATAAAAATCACATTAAATAATCATGATCTTTGCTTGTATTCTTCAGAATCTATAACTTAGGAGTTATTTTCTAATGCAGTCAGGTTTAGTCATGCTCTTATCCAAACATATTACACATTTTGAAAGATTTTCCTGAAAAAAGGCATGAAATTTCTTATTCCAAACTCACAATGTGGGTCCCAGTAGAGAATAAATAGGAACGCATTCGATGCAACAAAACAAGTCGTAAATAATGTACAACCTAATGAAAATGATAAAAACTGTGTTTATTTATTTCATGTATTGTTTGAGGAACGTTACTGTCTCCTTATTGCATTAGAAAGATCTGAAGCTTGTTCTGTTATTCGTCTGTAATGAGAAGGGTGGATACAGAAGGTCAAAGAGGAACAAGCATTCACACCTCACTGCGACATGCACACAGTCCAAACCTCGCTGGGCATTTTAATGTTATACTACACAGGTATAAAATAAATCTGCATTACGAACATCTCTAAATGACACTGGCATATGTTCCCTTAAGTAAAGAGAGCGGGTTGTATTCAGTAACAACAGTTCCCAGGAGGCTTTGGTGTCTCTTTGGTGCATCTGTGATTCATGGGAGCTTTATGAATGTTCAGAATATAATTCATAATTGGCGAAAACCAGTGTCAGCTCTACTATAAGTGAGAAAAAGACATATGTGTAATTGAAGCTTTGCAGTGGCTATAAATACTGCCACGTGGACAAGTTTCTCTTTCTGTCATGAGAACATAAAATGATGTGAACTGAACAACAATGTTTTCTAAAAATGAAGAGAAACAAAGCTGCTGTTGCTGTTGCCTAGATTATATATAATGACAGGTTTTGCTTTCAAGGAACTGCAGCTTTGCCATCAGACAGAGTTTGTGTTGGCATTAAACCCCACTCTATCATTAACCTTAAGTACCTTAACAACATTTTGTTTCCCCAAGAGGATGTCGTGTAGAGAGCAGATTAAATCCTTGTTAGTGGATGTTTTTTGTAACTTGTTGTTTACCACCAGTTCCTCATTAGGTTGACAAAAGAAAGCAATTCATGTTAAATTTAGTAAATTCCTCCTGACAAATTGTGATCGACGTGTTGTTGGATCATAAAACATAACAGTATAGAGGCTGAGATAAACACCAGAAGAACGAGTGGGACCGATACAAGGTCAGCATGTGGGTAACAGGTACTCCACGATATGAATGATTGACCTCAGTTCATGAATAATTGCAATGTGACATGAGGTGGAGAGCATCTCATACATCTCTGCACGCTTTTCCTTCTGGTTTATTCCATTGTCATATTTGGGTCACGTATTATTCTGTTGCACTCTGCTGCTATTCTACTACTGTTTCTTCTGCTTCTTTGCTTTTTGTGTCTTCCCCTGTCTTATTATCTCTTTCTTCTCTCACTCTGTCTTTTTTCACTGTCTCTCTTTCTGCTTTCCATATCTTTGTGCGTCCCAGTATCTTCTTTTTCTTCCTGTCTTTATTTACACACCACCCCCACCAGGGTTTATGTCCTGTCTGTCTACATTGCACAAACTGAGAAACTGGTACATTTGTTATAAGTCCATTGTCAGTCACTGACCAAGGTGCTGAGTTGAAAGTGAGCCCCATTCAATAACACAGAACCCCCATAGAGCCAGCGATCTTGCAACGCACCGTCGGCCCACTCGGTCAGAGCCCTCATCAGTTGAACCTGCTTTTCATGCAACATCAGAGCTGTCAGTCGATCGACCTGCTGAGAGCAAAAACCGGCCAAGTTCTGCAGCACAGTCTCGGAGCACAACCCACTACAAAACAAGACAAAAAGCTTCAGCGGCCACAGCAGGGGGAACGCATTGCTACTTTCTCTTTTTCATTGTAGGCATTTCACTGATGCTTGATAAAATAAGCTTAAAGTTTTAGGTCAGCAGCATTAAACAGCCAACAATAACAGTGTTGGGAGGGCTACATAGTTTTAACCTAAGATAACTGAGCATGGAGCTGAAGTGAACACTTTCTGCAGCAAACAGCAACACAAAGTGAAGCTCAGCTGCGCGTCAGAGCCGCACTTCTCTACTGTTCCCCAGCAAATAAGCTCCTCTAAAGCTGCTGAGAAGTGAAAGCAAACCTCTTCCTCAAAGCATTCCAGTATTATAGTATATATCACCAAGCTGTGTTTTCTGATATATTACTAAAGTTAGTAGAGAGAGTTGGCAACCCTTTTGAGTCCATATCCTGAGAGTTATTCACTTCCACCTAACTTCAACCTCAACAGAGGGCGTTTGCACAGCTTCAGGTCATACTAAATGAAGTGTATTTATGGTTGTGTTAGCAAAGATTCAGTTAAAGTAAAAAAAAAAAAGACTCAACAGGCATTTCAGCATCTATTTTGTTTGATGGCATACAGTGGTACTGTACAGTTAGCTAGTTCAGCTAGCTCCATCTTCTGCTGCACATTAATCTACACTAACTAACGAATTATTGAATCACGGTGTCACCATTCATGACACAAGTGTTACAGCTTATGCTACTCTTCTCTTGGAAACAAACTAATGAGTGCTGGAGTATTTTAGAATTTTCTTTTCATTGAAATCCTTATGAGCTTGTTAATTATCCTAAAGTCATGCCGATCTGAGATGTTAATCTCACTTCATGTATTCTTTCAATGAGAAAACAAAATGAACACAACTCAATAAGAGGAGGAATTCTCAGCCGTTTCAGTTTCTGTTTTTGTTAGTTCATTTAAATGTGCCAAAGACATTTAATCTTGTGTCAATCTTGTTAACTTTCAGAAACAAGAGAGTAATTGGAGTTTGGAGAAATGTGGCACATAATGAGGTGTTGACTCACAATGTAACTGTTAGGTACAGTAAGAGGCACAGATGAAGTGCTGATTTGTGTGTGTGTGTAAATTTCAGTTTTTCAAAAGTGCTTTTTGTAATCTCAAAAGACAACACACCCACACATTGTATCATTAGCATTTTGAAGTTGCACAACTCCAAGCATGGGTTTTAAAGCACTCTTAACAGCACTGCTCCAGCCTCTGTTTCAGCTAAAAAGGTTGAACCCACTTACTGCAACACCACATAACCAAATGGCAGACGCAGTATAGTTAGTGAACAGCAGCGGTTTGAGACAGTTGAGACCAGGGTACAACCATCAACATTAAGAGGAACAAGTCAAGCAATTAGTTGCATTATAAGTAGGATGTTTACATGTGCTCAGACACTGCAAAAGCAACACATTTAAAGACTTGCAGTTGGAAATAAAAGTCCTGAGCCCACCTTGTTTGGAACTAAGACAAGACCAAGACCTTCAAAAAGTGGTCACAAGGTCTCAATCTCGATACACTCCTAGATGGTAGTGAGGAGCCAAATGTTTCCATCAGGAGCGTTGAGTGGAGACCAGAACAGGAGCGTTTCACCTGATACCAAGTTAATGCTAATTTTCCGCCACACCGAAACAGCAGGTTCCTCCTCCCAGCAAAACAGAATCAATGCTATTCTGTTCTGAACAAATGTTACAGAGACATCACTTGCAAATTACACATTAGACACATTATTTGCCCATTTAATATATTTCCTCTACTTAAACTTTAAACTAAAAGTTGGGTTGAGTTTAATCTGTGTTTTACAGATGGCCAAAGACAACTTTACACTGACAATAGGCCTCAAACTATTCACTCACTCCTTTCACTCAATATCTCTCTTCAATCTGTTTCCCTTTTTGTCTCATCCACGTTGTTTCCATCACTCTGCCTCTGTCCCTTTCTCTATTACTCCTCAGTCACACTCTGCCTCTCTTTTTTGTTTGTTTCCATCACGTCTGTCCCTCTCCTCTCTTCCTCGATTTACTGGTGTCCATTTCCCTCTGTTCTTTCCTTTCTTCCTGTTTGTCTCTCATCAGATTTCACTCTTCTTTTGTTTCTCTGAGAAGACGAACATTTGGCCTCCCACTCTCATTCACACCTACACACACGCACACACACACATGCACACACCTGCTTCTTTCTTTCTGTCCATCTTATCTAGATCTCTACCAGCCTGACAGTTCTGGCACGTTGCCTGTCCTCCTCAGGGAACATAGCTGAGTGGAGAGAAAAGAGGAGCAATACACAAGGCCCAGCCTCTTTAGCCTTATCAGACATATACACGCGTCGTCATACATTCACAACACCAGAAATGTGTGGAGTTACCCACGCAATTCTCTCAGGTACATTTTCTGCTGAAGCACAGTTTTCTCTTCACTGCAACATGTGATGAGATTGCATTTCTTTTTTCTACTAGTGGAACTTTTCATGGCACAGAACTGGAACAATTCCAGCAACTTGGCTGTGTAGAAATATCACGGTGAAATTTCTCCCTTATATTTCTTTAGTCTAACTGTCCTTGTAAGCAGGCCTTTGTTATAACAGTGTACACATATAATAATAATAGGATTCTGGGAGTACTGCTTACTAAACTCAATTCATCCGTCTACTTTCATAAATGCTTCCTGGTAAGGTGCCAATCTCAGCTGCTACACTCTGGACAGGTCAGCGCTCTACCACTGGGCTGACATACAGAGACAGGAAACCAATCACACTCACATTCACGCCTACGAACAACTTAGAGTCACCAACTGACCTAACACATAGATGTCTTTGGAGAGATGGAGGAGGCTGGTGTAGCCAGAGGAAAATCACTCCTTGGATGACTCTTTTACAAGGAAATGAGAAATTGCAGCCCCCCCCCCCAAAAGATGAAGTATGACTACATATTCAGGGTTATAAAAAGGAACTAGGCAATAATCAATTTTACTTCACGGGAACGCAGAAATTAAGAATGTAGAACAGCAATTAATCAATAACTTACATCCACGGTTAAAACCACATCCACCCCCCCCCCCCAAAGTTTCATCAAGTGATTTATCTTGCCTGTTTGCATAATCTTAAATGAGCCTCTGTTACTGCTTGTCAGATTCACAGTGCTTAATACAAGCTATTAGCAATCGCGGCGTGAGCATGCAGGTACTTTTCACATGTACAACAAATACTTGGATCTATTACGTGCACACACGCACAGCTACAAGCGTGAATGCACATACTCACACATGCCAGCAGCAGCCGCAGCAGTGTGCGGTCCCCAGCAAGACAGAAACACACTAATGGATAATGACAGGGTTTGACAGCAGGAGAGTGAGCTGAGTCACTTTGGGCGCACAGGCAATGAATAAAAGAACGGGAGAGCTGGCTGAATATCCTTCACTGACTGGATTTCCTTTGATACCATACTATTCCTGCCAGTCTCCCTTGGTAATCCTGCTCATTACTCTGTGCTGTCCCTCTATTCTGAGAATGGTGGCATCAACCCGTATGAAAGCGTAACAGAAGAGACAAAAAGTCACCCTCTCTGGCTAGCCGGCGCCAAGGAGAACCTTTAAGCAATAGGTGTGTTGTCTCTGTCCCACTGGACGTCTCAGCCTCTCTTTCACATGGCAGCTTCTATTACTGAATATATACAATATTTCTGAAATGTATTGATTGTCTATGTTGAAATCCGTTATTTCTTTGGCAAAATAATGCTGCTCATAATGTTACTTCGCTCAAAAGTATCAGCTGCTAACTGGAAGATTCACACATTTCGCATTGTAAGCTGTGAAACTTAACTGCTCAGTGAAAGGAACCAATTAAAACATTGGGTGAAGCCTGCCAGTCATCATCATCCTCGTGCTTTTTGATTTTTGGTTAGTGCGGTTTGCTAGGTGCGCTCCCAGGCACAAATTACTTTCTGTTTCACGTCTTGCATCAGCTGAAATCAGGAAGACTGCCTAACACTAACACTGAACGCTCCTGTTGTCTCTGGATGAATCTACCCCACTGAGTTAGATCCAATTAAAGCCATCAGAAAGGCTCGGTTCTGGCAAGCATTGGCTTGTTGTTCAAAAGACCACTATTTGGCCAAAATCATCATTTGTATGGCTTCAGTCTGTTCTCCCAGAGCCTCAGACACAAACAACTCTGACAAAAGGCCAGATGTCTAGTTTGTCTGATTAACCCACTACTGCTTTAGCGAGACAACTTGTGATAACTATTCCAGGAACCTCCGACTTGCTTTTCTTCTCCCTCACTTTCCAGTCGGACATGTTAAATGTTGAGCCCTCTCCCTCAGTGTCACATTGACACATAAATGCTATTCCAATTATTCTGCACCCTCTCTGCTCGCTGTCAAATTACCAGCGCTGGGAGCGGAGCATGGCTCTCACTGCACCTCTCTGGCATTTTCCCTGACAGGAAGAAGAAAGGAGCCTGAGATAGCAGAACGAGGGAGCATGAGCAATGAGCATTTAAACACTAAAGCCAAGTAATCAGACAGACGGAGGCTGAGGCGAAGCTGAGAACTGTAGGGTCAAAGACATTTTGCCATGGGTGGTTTACAGCTGATTCTCAAACAGTTTAGATTAGGAATTCCTGTGCGGTGTTTTAAGTGAAAAATAACATTTTTTAAAGTCCTTGCGAACTGAATTTATACATCTTTTGCATTTTCTTCCACACTGTTTTGCTGTCAACTTCGTCAGGCTCATGCTAGAGTCAGTAAAGAGCTACTGTGTATACTTTACACAGCGGGAGGCCATAAGCTGAGGCTGAGACAATTAATGGCTTGCGGAACAACTGTAGTATTTCTGTCTAAACATTTAATGATCAGCAGCTGAGTTTCATGAAACGTGTTCAACAAAACCTCTCCTCGCTAAAAGTAAAGAAAAGCTAATGTGTGCATGAAGAGTGCGAGATTCCCGAGTTCAGGTGTAGACACATTTTCAGGCTGTATTTTTCCCAGCATTGATGCTGTGGAAGGATTTTTTTTGTTTTGTTTTCACCATAATAGGCAGAACATTGGGCTGGCAGTCAGCGGCATGTAAGCTGCAGCGAAAAACAAGCTGTGTTTCTTAAATGACACCTCAGCTCCGGGGACCTTGGGGCAACAGCCACCTGATGTGTGTAAAAGTTATTTCAGGCATAAGGGAGTGTCAGTCAGTGTGACAGCCCTTTGCAGCATTCACGCACACACACTCCTCTCATTAGCGCAGAGCCGAAGAAGGGTTGAGTAAGTGCTGCTCTGTTCAGATGTCCACACACACTTCATTGCCTGTCAGAGCTCAACCACACAGAACACTGTGTGATGAGAGCTTTCTGGATGAGAAAAAAGTGCCAGAGAAGAAAACTTTTACCGCCATTTTTTTTTTACCACACGGTGCTGAAGACGAGCAGCAACCTGCCGTAGTCACGGCGGTTATGATTTTGCAAACTTTACAGGCCTCTTTGTTTGCTGCTATTTTTCTTGTCTTGCTGTTTATCGTGAAAGTTGCTGGGGAGCAAAAGAGAGGGCACAGACAGGAGCAAAAGAATATTACTGGTTGGCGTTTGGGGGCCACAGGTGATGTGGTGGAGAGGAGTGGAGGTGGAAGGAAGAAATAAGACACTTGGGAAAGCGTTGAATAAAAGTCCATCTGGAGGGGGGGAAATCATAACGGTAGAGGAAAACAGAGGCAAGACCAGAGGCAAGTGGGGAGAAAACAAGAAAGTGCTCAAGGCTAATCAGGAGTTATTATGAAGGCCTGTGAGGTGGTTGGAGCCCAGAGGTGAGCTGGCAGGCATGTTAAGAATGCATGGCTCCAAGGCCACAGACCCATGAATAAAGGTGTTTGGAGGAGAGGAGCCAGGATCTAGTCCTGTTCTCTTTTTCTACTGACAGCACAATCAGTCCGAGCTATTCGCACTTGAGTGTTACTGAGACTTTGAGCCAGTTTTATCACTATAATGATCAGTTTCTTGTCTACTGTAGCAGTAAGATTACGTCTTGTTCTGATTTACAGGGTTATGATCTAACCACGAGTCCATTGTATGTGTTCCCCTCACTAAACAAGCACAGCCACTAAAGATCACAACCAGTAATCCCTGGATTACTATTGTTAAACCACAGAGAAGGCACTGCAGCGTATTATCAGTCATGTATCTGATTCTGAATCTATGTATGGCAACAATGAGTAATTTCTGGACAACAGTTGTATTGGCCACATTTCTTTGTGTGATTACTAAAATGATGTGACCTGTTAGAGTGAAATTAGTCAACTTCATACAGAACTTCAGTCCTGTCAGACCTATAGGGTTAGGGCAGTTAGGGATCTAGTACATACTTCTTCTTTTGTTTTGTGCAGAATTCAGGTTTTAATGGCATTTGGTCTTATTAGCTGCACAGTGTTTTGTCTCATGTGACAAGATCCAGCGTGCGCTAATCACCCAAAACAGTTTGTGAACATTTCACAGGAATAGTAGTAGTATTATATTGATTCCAAAGTAATTTTAATGCAAATGCTGAACCTGCTGGTTTACAGACGTGTTGAGGCAGCCCTCAAACTATTCACTTAGTATTCAGCCACAGCCCTTGTGCTTTGCTCACATGTCTGGACTCATCAGTCCTTGCTGTAATCAGCAGTGCTCTGACAGGAAAACAAGGAGTGTGTAAGAGAACGTGGAGCAAACTCAAATGAGAGGCCAGAGTAAACAATGACAGGGCCAATTCTAGTTCCCAATTTCATTGCAAATAGAGGTGAACAGGGGAGCACAAAGCCTTAACAAAGACATAGTGGCATCTGATCACAGCATCTCAGCATGCTGCCAGTGTAACCACAGCTCACGATAAAAGGATTTGGCACTGACTTTAATCTAGAAGAAATTAAAAACATTGGAAAATAAACTTCATCAAGCAAAAGAGGTCATCAAACAGCTAATTTATTATGTCTGCAAGTCAGTGCACAAAGCCTTATGTGGCACTGGGGGGGTGCACAATATTGTCTTCAATGAACACTCAAATCAAAGATGATGGATAATGAAAACTACATGTTTACTACAAAAATACACAAATAATTATATTATTTTTCTGCTTTTCTTTTTAAAAAATCCAACTGTCAACCCCAAGTCTTATGTTTAGAATATAAAATGAAAGGGTTTCAAAATAAAGGCAGCAGAAAGATCAGTTAGTCAGATACAATGTTTTATGTTTTCCCTGTTAGGACAGAGGATGATTTTCCCATAATCAATAGACAGGACAGCTGTATGTCAGGGAACGTGTTTTAAGACCAAAAAATTCCATATTCTGGCTGGATGTGGTACAGCAGGAATATGCATATATGCGCAGATATTATCTGATACCTGAAATCGACTGGGACAGAAGGTTTGATCAACACAAGTGTTCCCAAACCTGGTCCTCAAGGCCCACTGCCCTGCTCGATTTCCAGCCCTGCGTCATTTCCCTTTCCATCCTCATCTGACATGGTCTTCCAGCTTTTGACTGACTAAACATACCTGATCAGGCACTGAGGCAGTGATAGCTGTAAAAGAAGCAGGGCAAGGAGCTACAATGACCAGACCTGGGAGCCCCTCATGTACACTGTACACTTCTCTATACTCACTCTAGTTAGTCTGTTTCTTCTGCAAAGTAGAGAAAGAGATTTAGCATCGATGTAATTCCTGATTTGTTCGTACTTGTAGCGTTTAATTCAAAGCTAACGTCAAGAGTAGTCTGGCTTGGTGAGTGTTTTAAATCTGCATGAATGATGATGGCCCAGGTTCACATGTTAAACCATCTAGGTTAAACAACAGTCTGTGCTGGTTGTTACGTAATTGTTTGCCATTATCATTGGGACTTAAATGGTCTTCTGCATGCAAGCTAATAGGCCTTTTTCTCTATGTGGTGTTGATACAAGAAACTTCTCACCACACCCCCTCATAGAGCTGCCTGACTCCCTGTTTCCATGGAAATTTGCAACTTTTAACCTTGAAAGCACACCAGGCAGCATTGACTATAAGCATATTTTGTTGTCAAAGTAAATCACCATAGAACCAATCAGAGCCACATTCGACATCTCCTTTTAGTGGTTCCATATCTATGTAGTTCATTATTTCCCCCCCTGCTGTTTCAGTGCCCAACATGAGAATAAAATGTACAGATTACAGTAAAAGATGCTCAAAATTAGAGCAAATGAAAACATGAGGCAGATTATTATAGCTACTTTAATGCTCCACAGAGGCTGTCTAACTTTATTATTAAATGCAGTTTTGCAGGTTGTGGTTCACTATTAAAAGATTTATTTTAAGTACTATAGATTATGTCTGTCAGAGAAAAAAATCCATTGCTTCAATTTCATCATTTACTTACTGTCTTGAAAGATATTTTTAAAAGCATTATAACTGAGTGCTTTATTTGAGGTTGCAGTTCACTAATGGTCAACCTCTGCCTCTACATTATTTGTCTTAACTGTTTTACTTTGCTTAATATATGTAGCACTGAGCAGCTACACTGCCACAGGGTGCGAAGTGAAAATAGTCCAAAAAAAAGTGAAAGTAGTGTAACAACCTCCACGTCTTCCACTGAGCTCAGATTCTGTCCCACTGAATGCTGATGTAGTTTTTATGTATGTAAGTGTAAGACGTGTGCTGGCTAATTCACAAGTCATGATGAGGTTAGGAGGGGAAGCTTGAGAGGTAGATTTGCTGTTATCATATTGTCGCTTATGAGGAAATTGACTGATTCAAAGCTACAGCAAAAAACATTATAAGATTTCACTGTACACCACTCACTCAGCACTGTACATACTCTTTACCACAAGTGTCGGTGGAGACCAAAATAGAGCCTAAAGAGATCGAATAGTGGCTGAATAACTTAAAAAGTGATAATACAGTATCTGTGTCTGTGTTGTTCATATTTCATTTAGACCGAATCCAAATGGCCAAGAAAAAACGAATCTGTGACTGAAGGGCTAAAGTATAGTGAAAGTAAAATGCCTCTTACTGCAGTTGAACACTCTGTGACTGGATTTTAGGTTATTACTGTGTAATGTCTTAACACATGAGATGGCAGTGGCCACAAGGTGAGCAGATTTTATACACTGTACATTTGGGGACATTTGGCAGTGCAGCATTTTCTAAGCTGATGGTATGTATTGTATGTAAAAGGTAATCTGCAAAGAAAGTGTCACAGCTGTCAGATCAATGCAGTAGAGTGAATGCAGTATGGTAGCCGGTTGGATCAAAGCTGTGCAGTGATTCATTCTTGGCATTCTTGTGCTTTGAATTGCGAACACCAAAGAAAGTCTCAATGTTTCCAAGCCTTCTTTCATAAGCCAGTTTTCAGATCATACTGTAAAACAGATTTTAGATGGTTCGTCTTTAGAGAGCCTCTGCAGCATGTCTTCAGTCCCAAATCACTGATTGTCCACACATCACCTCCTCCCTGCAGCTGCTTTCTTTGGCCCTGTCCTGGAGGATTTCCGTACCAACTGAAATCTTGTTTTATCTCTTACCACAACACAAGTGAAACATCAATGGACCAGAGCTTAAAGCCTAATGCCTCTGTTCTCAAGTGTTATTTCTCTGATAAATCACACCAACATATCATAGCCCTGTGTTCCCACACAGAGTCGAGTGGAGGATGTTGTCTCAAAAATCATATTTAAGAGACCTTCCCGGGTCCAAAATTTAGGAGAGAGGAATCAGTTTAGTAGAGTAACAATCAGTTTTAATTATCAGAAAGAGTAAGAGTTCCAGCGCTGGGCTGGACTGCTTACACCTAACAGACATAGCGTCAGTCAGTGGTCAGTCCAACTGATCTGTTAAAATTACAACAAGTCTTTATCAATGAAAATGGTGCAAGGCCCCTCCTCTTCTTCATCTCCTCCGATTGGCTCATCTCCCGAGAGCCTGCAGAGTTTCCTGTTACCGCGCTCCGGCCTCCTGCATATTGCTGCCTGTGTCCTATGCAACAGGCACTGCACCACCTGTGGAGCGAGGTTATCACGGCTCTCTGACCCTAAGTGGACCATTTGCTGACCCCAAGCCTTCTTTCCCTAGGACAAACATTCATGGACCCCTCTGCTTTCATGTCCTGGGATGGCCAGCCATAAAACCTTTGAGCACAGCTCCCCCACAAACCTAACTCACTGATAAGACATCTGTGTCCTGCTCTGTTTCCCATCTTGAGCTGTCCCCCTTTTTTCTGATGTTATCTTTGCAGCTCTGCATCTCCTTTGGAATGTGCCAGCACCCCCCCCCCCCCTGCATGGTCTGTTAAACTCCTCCAGTTACTATTTCATCTAAGATATTTAAATTTACCTTTTATTTGTAAAGTATCTAATGTTAATAGAAAAGTGTTTAAGATAATGTTTTAACCCTATAATATTGATAAAATTATACAACAAGGAAGAGTGTGCGTGCAGAGTGCAGGTGCATGTGGTTTGTTGGGAGAGAGGGGGAGTGCAGCTGGTTGGGGTCACAGTGGCTCAATGTGCTGAATGGCTAATGAAAGGTTTATATGTTGTGCCTAGTCTGAATAGTAGGCAGGAGCAGGACACACCTTGTCTGGCTTCTAGCACCTTCCCGATCTGTCTCTGGTTTAAATCGAGCATTTAACAAGTTCTCCTAGAACACAGGAGGTATAATCCTTCACTTAACAAGCTCATTAGTTCACATTGTTTTTGTCCTTTGCTCCTCCTTGACGGCAGTGGCAAAAAAAAAGGATGTTTGATGTGTGTCTCTGTTAGAGAGCTGCTCAAGGATCTTTGGGAGGGAGAAATGATGATGCATCTGCTAATGATGTGGCCCTTGCCTGTGTGGATCCGTGCAGTAATGCTGAGTTGTCCACATGAATATTCAGAGGCTTTGTCTCTGACGGATAGGTGGATGCTTGCCCTCTGAAGGTTACTTCAGAGGGCAACAGAGAAAAACATTTGGGAGTGTATTGTGCTTTTAGATCGTTTCCATCATCAACAACATCACAATGAAAAACATGAGAATCACAGCGAAACTTATCAGAGAGTATGATAGAGATATGATATGAGCTATAAACAGTAGGTTTTATGTTTGTATGAGTTCACTCGAAGCCCTTAAAGCTTTTTTCAGAATTTGACTTTTAATGTATGAAGATAAAAACATACATACAGTTTTATTGCTGGACTGTTTTCTTCCAAAACTCATTCTAAATTGGACCATTTTGGTCAATGCTACAGTAACAACAAATGAATATAAACACTTAATGACTCTCAACTTACAAATTATACCTTTGAACAAATATTGGATTTTAGAGTATAAAAAATGTAAGCTTCTAATTTAGTTTTTACATCTGCTCTAAATTGCCTGAATTACTACAATGAATTTTCTGCATCTCAAAGGATGAAACTCCAGTCTCACAATTCATCCCTGTTTCACTGTGCAGCAGTAAAAATCAATAGCATAGTTATACTGAGTGGAATTGACTGAGTGTGAAATTGCAATCAAACAGCAACTATTACCCTCAACCAAATAGATACTACAGAGATAAATGTTGTTTACAAATCCCCTTGAAATTCAGTTTACATTGTTATATTACTTGTTTCACTTATACTCTCTCATAGACAAATGTTCCTCTCTGAAATGTAATTTTGGCTCCCTACTTGAGAAGATGTTGCATTTTCAGAGCCAGAATTCAAACCCTATTTGTAGCTGATTTTTAAGGCTGCATGTATCAAATCACATCATGTCAGATTCATTTTAATACAGCTTTAATAAGATACAGATTGTGAAGGGCACAACTGTGCACAATGGTGTACTGTATTCTCAGTTTAAAGCTTTAAGTTTGAATCTCACTTTTTGGCATGTCATTTTTCCAGTTTCTCAAAATATTTCCCTTTGAAGAACATAGCATGTAAAAAAGGTAAAGTACAGTACTGCATCTGAAATGTTTGTGCTTAATTCCGTTATTCAGCAGATTGGCCCAATAAAGGGGTTAAGATTTGACTCTGCTGGGATGTGTGACACAGCATGGAAACGTGCAGCAGTATTGGCAACAACAGCCGTGACAGACTTCTAACAACTGTCAGACAAAACACCTCTTAGAAGGAACCAATTAAACCTTTGGAGATTTCAATTACCGTCTTGATGGGGTTTTCAAGATCAATAAGCAAGTGTGTATCTTGACAAGATGGTCAAGGCTATTAGGAGTGCACCATCAGCTTCCAACAATGAGGGACTGTTGCTATTGTTGAGCTTGTGTTTTACCCTGTGTGTGTGTGTGTGTGCAATAATATATGCCTATGCCAAATGATATTAAAGGTACTCTGCATGTTCTATATATATATATATATATATATATATATATATATATATATATATATAGTTTGCAATCATTAGGAAGAGGGAATTAAATGCAACACCAGCTAGGAAGCTGTATCCTCCCCTGTCTCTTCCTCCAGTGTCTTGTGAAGAAAGACAAGTAAAGATTCAACACACAAAGCCAGACAGCAACACAGAGCTCTCCAGCGCATACTAATCTAAGACAACATTGCATCTCGGCAGCGTATTTTATTCCCTCTCCACTGAGGCGTGTTTAAGTGTGAGACAGGGCTGTGCAGATCTCATCACTTAGGGAAGGTTGTGGCCTGCATCTACAGCCCTGCCTCCTCCCCTCGTGCAGGTTCCTATCACTTCCACCCTCAAATTGGAAGTGACAGGCCACTCAGGCAGAGGTGTCTTTGCTTCCCCCATCAGCAACCATGCAGCCCCACTCAGAGCTGTCAGCCTGATTACATATGAGTGGGATTGGGGGACCTAAGGAAAGGAGATGTCCAGCTGGAGACAGACCACTAAACACGTTGTCTGTCCTGCTGCCGCACATCTGCCAGTGCACATACCACCTGTCCCCAAGGCTGCCACAAAACCAATCTCTATGTCTCTATCACTCTCCTGCTGTCCTCCAGAAATTCAACAATCTGCACAACTCTCTCTGTCAGCGCATCATCTACTTTGCAAAGTAACTTTCATTGCTTCTCTTTGCTAGTTTGCTCTTCTTTCTTACTTTAGTTCTTTCTTCCAAATTAAAACAAACACGATCTTATTTTCTCCCACTCTTGTTCTTGTTTTTTTTTCCTGCTTTGTCCTCAGTGCTTACTACTAGGAACTCAACTCATTTACCAACTTTTCATGCTAGTGGCAGCTCATTACACACATAGAGCTACCTGTCTTCCCTCTGTGGACTCGTAGAGCAACAGTGGTTTACCAAGGACCAAAAGTAGATGTGCTAAATGATAGAAAGCATTAAATTACTGAAGCCTCTGCTGTACCAAAGACCCCTAACTCTCTTCCACAAGGACGAAAATTCATGCTGATACTTAAGTGCTGATTTTCTTCTCTGTTTTCTCTTCCCTCTCCCCAGGTGCGAAGCTGGGAAGCACTCCACGGCAGTCTAGAGAGGTACGTGTTTACTCCATTTCTCCCAAAACACAGATACACAGGTTGCTCCCACCTGTTATCTACTGCAAAAAGGTAATTGTCAGCCATGTACCTCTCAGCGTGTCTGATAGCATCTGTGTAGAGGGGCTGACCTCACACTGTGCATTCAGCCAGTTTGACTTTACTGAGTAAACGGACTCAGGCTTAGGGTCCACAAACTGTGATCACACTTTGTTACCCATGTATGCCATTTTACACATTCTTATTACTCCATTAGTCTTCTGAAGTATAAGTGTTTACTGATTATCCATCAATTTGAAGACATTCAGCTTTGCTACTAATAATAATAATAATAATAATTCTGCTAATTCTGTGTCAAACACACAGCACTTGTACTAGTGTATCTTCTCTGAGCTGCTTGCTCTCATCTCTTTTGTGATCAGCAATGAGTTAAAACCCTGAGTAACGTGACATCTGGCGTACAGGTCGTTGGCCTCCAATTACATTATTCATTAAACTCCTCCCTGGTTTTTTCCCCTTCCACATATCTCTGCAGATGAAAGAATATGGTCATTTGGGTCGGAAGGTGGATGAGCCAAGATTCATGATGGTCTCATCACCTTGTCTGTTGTAAAATTAAAATTATACATCCAGTCCATTGGCTTTATGATGCCATTACAGCATTTAATTGAAATAAAATGTCAGAATGCATGATGGCCTTCGGCATCATCTGATGGTAATCAGGCACTAGATGAGTCTAATTTAAATTCCCCATTAAGTGTTTATAAGACATTTATATGATTTTACAACTCTGTTTATTGATAGGTAGTCGATGGCACTGGGCAGTGAATGACATTTGTGTTAAACAAGGTTAGACTTTTGTTTGAGGTGTAGTGAAACACCACCATCATGTGGCCTGTTTGGATACTGAAGGCAACATGTGAGGTGAATGGGGTTATGTCGGGTACAGGTCAGATTCAGATTAATAAAATTAATAAACTAATATGAACCATATGTTTTTGCCCCTGTATCCACATTTTCAAATGTGTTGTTGTTTGTCTTTGCTGTATCTTTTATAGACCCTTTCTACTCAGGATAGAGAGAGAGGCAGATCTGACAATTATCTGGATCAGCAAGCAGCAGAACGCATCTTGTCCAGCCCAATCCCTCCAATGCAGTTCCCACACTTTGAGAAGACCAGACTGACAGCCACCCCTGAGTCTCGAGAGCAGGACATTGGCTCCCTTCATGTCTCCAAAAGACACCGGAAACTGTTGAAAACAAGTCCTCCAATCAACCACACCAACAACAACGTTTCCTCATCCTCTTCATTCCCCTTATCCTCCATTTCCTCCTCTTCTCCTTCAGGCTCGTTTTCACCTGAGAACTGGAAAAGGCTCACTGACATCCTGGAAGCACGCCGGCAACTGATGAAGGAGATGTGTGCTAAATACAAAAGCAGCATCTCCAGGACTATCACACGTCATCATGTGAAACACCTCTTTGTGGAGGACAAGTACAAGTTGTTGTACTGCCAGGTGCCAAAGGCAGGCTGTTCCAACTGGAAGAGGACTCTGATGGTGCTCGCAGGCCTGGCCCCCAACACTCAGAGCATTAAGCATGACACAGTCCACTATGGCCACCATCTCAAGAAGCTGGACAGCTTTGACCGCCAGGGAATCATGCACCGCTTGGAAACCTTCACCAAAATCATGTTTGTTCGAGAGCCTTTGGAGAGGATGGTGTCAGCTTATAGGGACAAGTTTGAAAATCCCAACAACTACTACCACTCGCTGTTTGGGAAACCCATCATCTCCAAGTACAGGGCAAACCCTTCCTGGGCAGCACTGAAGACAGGCAGCGGGGTCACATTCAAGGAGTTTGTCCAATATCTACTGGATGTCCACCGGCCCGTGGGAATGGACATCCACTGGGAGCAGGCGAACCAGCTTTGTAACCCTTGTCTCATAGACTATGACTTCATCGGAAAGTTTGAGAACATGGAGGAGGAGTCCAACTTTCTTCTGCGATGGACTGGAGCTCCATCCAACCTCACGCTGCCCAGTTTTAAAGACAGGAACCCAAATGACAAGAGGACCTCTATACAGATCACACAAAAATACTTTTCACAAGTCAGCACGTTGGAGAGACAGCGAGTGTACGACTTTTACTACATGGACTATCTGATGTTTAATTATTCGAAGCCTTTTAAAGATTTATATTGACTGGCTCGTAGTAGGACTCTTAAACCACAGTCACATCCCACCACATCTCTACCACGACAGTAGTGTAACCCTAACCCTAACATAGAGAGGCTCACTCACATACTCACACGGACCTTTACTTCTAAGCAGAGAAATCAGAGAAATATACATTTTTAAGACAACTTTATGATGAAAAGGTTAATGTGATGTTGTATCAAAATACTCCACTTTGTCCTGAAATGTAAGGTATATATTCACCACTAGCACAAGGTGAGGTAGAACTTTAAAATGATAAATGTTGTTTTTAAAAAAATATATATTAATGTTATTGAAAGTTCTAATTGTTGGACTGGCTTTAAATTGTGCCTTACTGTGAGTCAAGTAACATTTGCAAATGTGTGTTATTGGTTTCATTCAGCACAGACTTTTCCACGTGGCTGGGATGTGACAGTAATTACTACAATCTGATTTATGACTGTGGGATTTCAGTGCACAGTAAATTTTCTGTTAGAATAACTTACAGTATGTTATAATCACATGACATTTATGAATATAGTTGCTAGCATAGATTTTTGCTTTACTTCAGATGAAACATTAGCCCTCAGTCAACCCATCATGTGCTGCAATTTCCCCAGATAACTGATAATTAACTTTTATTTTGGAATTTTAAAAACAGTATTTGCATCTACTATTTGACTTACAGCAAGCTTGGCATCAGTATACCTCTATATAAATACATACTATTAACAATATTTCATTTAAGACATTTTACTTAATATAAAGCATAACAAAATGAAACTATAAAAAGTATAAATCTTTGAATTGTGTCAAGTGCTGCACACTTGAAAGCTGTGTGCACTTATTGTAGCATTTTTGTATTTCTAACTTTGTCTGTTAGGTTTGTGCTTTAGACTACCACACACACTGCTGTACATTCCCCAACACGTGAGGTATTTCCTGGTCGTTGAATGCAGGACATCCAGGTATTTGCAGGGTACAAACTGTGTCTATCAATATGTCCAATAGTGTTACAGAAACGAGAAAACACTGCTGTAATGAATTACTTGTACATGTGGACCAGAATGAGACAGTGTTCAAACTTCTCCATATGTCACACAGCTCCCAGAACAGCTATCATTCACCGATGTCACACTGTCAGTAACTCTGTACCTTCTGTATGTACCACAACTCTTCTACACCGACATATAGGCTTTTTCTGACTCTACTGTGTACAACTGTATAATGGGCATTCAGATGACTATATATTTTTCTATGTATTTCTAATAAATAAATATATATATATATATGT
>JAUMHF010000017.1:19265144-19310735 GCA_032359275.1 Microctenopoma steveboyesi | reverse complement strand
TTGGTGAAGTTCTATGTTTATTTCCTTTTTTGATGTCATTGAGTGTTCTTTCAGTAATACCAGTGTAGAGTGTTGTGTAACTGTAGAGTTTCTTTCCAAAACAAAATATCCACCAGCTAAAAACTACAAGAAACGTAACAAGTGAAATATTAGATGTACTACTTAAAGTGTAGGAGATACCTGAGTTTAGCTGATGCATAGATACAAATAGGTGCTTTGGATATAGAAAAAGATATTTTTGAATAAAAATGGATATATACAATTTTGGAAATTAGCTCTCTGAGTACTTATCCCTGATCTGTTCAGTCTTTTATTAGCATAGAATAGACCCTGTACAAATGAGCTGCATTTTAAGTAGTTAATCATTTTGGCTAGTAAAATTGTACCCATTGCAATGCCACTGTGTGTGTGTGTGTGTGTGTGTGTGTGTGTGTGTGTGTGTGTGTGTGTGTGTGTGTATGTGTGTGTGAGCGTGACTGTGTGTCTGTGTGTACATGTGTGTGTGGTACTGAATAAAATGTTTAGGTCTCTTTTCCAAAATCTTTGGGAAGCATATGTATAAACACACATTGCTAATAGGCAGACATTTCAGGTACAGTGTCCTGTACGTATTGCTACTGAACTGCTGTTTCCCCACTAAGGTCATGCTAAAGTAACAAATGTTTTTATTTTCTCAAGCGCTACTTGATGCAGGTCAGATCATATATAATATGTGCTATTGGAAGCTACACAGAGACCAGGAATTCTTAGGACCTACGCACTCAAACTCTGTTAAATTAAGAATCTAACCCTTCTGAATCTTATTATATTAAATTGAAATGCCTGATATCTCGCCCGACGGCAGCTGGGATAGGCTCCAGCACCCACCGCGACCCGATTTCGGATAAGCGGAAGACAATGGATGGATGGATGGATATATACCTTATATGTCTGATATATACCATATTAGTAACATATAAGGAACAGATGCATTCATTGAGTATTAAATATCTTGATTAAGATTCCTCCAAAACAGTTCTCCACTCATTTTAAACTTGTTCTACTGTGAAGAAAAGTGCAATGAAGTGACACCAAAATAAAAGTTGTGAGGGCACAGTGCAATGATTAATTTAACTCTTTTGGATGCTTGGAATAACCTGCGGCTGGTCTCTATGAAGTTACGGTTACTGTTCAGCTATACGCTTTGCAGCTTACTGGAAATATGTTTTTAGTTATAAAATCAAATGTATCTGCCTACAAGTAAAGAAAAGTCCATATTGTTTAAATCTATACACACTATAATCGACTTTTGAAAAGCCTTCTAAGAATTTTATTTGTATAGCACTTTCCGGTGATGATAATTGTATGAACCGTTGTCAGTATACTGTGTTGACTTTTGCATTTCCAAAATCTACTCTTTGTTTCGGTTGTGGCCACGCTGTGTGTAGGTATAGCCAATATCTGGCCAAAAAAACCTTTGCATTAAGATGAGCACTACACCCTGTCAGTCGCTGCCCCCTGCTGATTAAGTTTTCTTGGTATGTGGGTTTATGAACAGGCTTATCAAAAGCATAATTACAGTAACAAGTGAATGTATAACTGTTTATTGTTGGTGCAAAAGTGTATAAAACATGATCTTACGCCCTTTGCCTTATTTTACACTGCCAATCAAATGGTGTATTTCAGGAAGACATTCTTCAGGTTGTTGTTATTTCTGGCTGATGAGTGTCTACTAATAAATTGTCTTTAGCATTTTCAGTGTGTGTAAATTCTTTTTTTTCACTTTTCATTTGTGTTGTTTATCTTAAGTCCAATGTGTTTATGAATTTTGTAGAGTCTCCTAATTAGCTCCAAAGTGAGAGTCAGTGGTTCAAGTCTACTGATTCTTATTCCGGTTTATTGTTCATCAGTTTAGTGTATGTGTGGTTTTTGTACATTCATAATGTATGTGAACTGATTAAAACACGAGGCTGCATTTAGGTATGGAAGTGTTTTGAGCCCGGTGTTAATATCAGTGGTCAGTTTCTATGTATACATATATATGATGTACATATGCACATGCACATACACACACATATGCAGTCAAGCCCATAATTCATCATACTCCTGGCAAAAAGATAATACGACGATGTACAAGAGGCATTATTGAAGCAAGAAAACATTTCTCAGCTTTTATTTACACATGTCCAAAATTATTCATACCCTTCTCAATAATCAATAGAAAAGCCTTTGTCGGCTATGACAGCAATCAAACGCTTGCTATAATTGCAGACCAGCTTTATCTCCACAGGTATTTTTGCCCATTCATTTTTAGCATTGCGCTCCAAATCTTTCAGGTTGGAGGGTCTTCTTGCCATCACCCTGATCTTTAGCTCTCTCCACAGATTCTCAGTTGGATTCAAGTCAGGACCCTGCCTGGGCCACTCCAAGACTGTAATGTTGTTGTCTGCTAAACATTTCTTCACCACTTTTGCTGTGCTTTGGGTCACTGTCATGCTGAAATGTCCACTGATTTTTCTCTGCACACTGCCTGATGTTGTTGTTGAGAATCCTCCTGTGTTGCTCTTTTTTGCTGTTGCTGTTTACTGTGATTAGGTTTCCTGGTTTATTGGCTGAAAAACATTGGTTGGATTGTCTGCATTGAGACACAGTCACCAGCAGAGCCCAGATTGACCAGGATGGCCTTGGTGGTGATCCTTGGATTCTTTTTCACCTCTCTCACTATCCCCCTTCGCCTCCTGGTAATTAGCATGCTTTAGAGCAGCTTGGACTATTTGGAACGGTAAAGAACTTTGGATTTTCCCAGAGACTGTGACAGTTTGTGAAGGGTATGAATAATTTTAAACAAAATAAAAGCTGAGAAATGTTTTTTTTCCTCAATAATGCCTCTTGTACATCATCATATTATCTTTTAGGAGACATGTATGTCATTTCCTTGCTGGTTGAATAAAATCTCATCTCATAACATCATTGCATGTAACATAAAATACTGTGATATCAAGCAGTGAGCAGTGAGTTGAATACAACACATTCTTTTGCATCGACTTGTCACTGAGCTCTGGCATCAAAAACATCCTGGAGAATACAGAAGATAATATCTCAAATGTTTACAGGCCCAGATTTTCCAGACTGCCCTATAAATATGTCTAGTTTACTGTCTAAGACAAACATCCTCTGTGTCGTGCCCTTACAGTACCGCTGCATGAACTATGTCATCAGTCTGAGATGTTCTGTGTTTGCCAGAACGGTAATTGTTACTGCAATAAATATCACACTATTAAGATGGTACCTGATACTCTGCAAATCTAACAGCCCTGCTGCACGTTGACTGGCTGCTGGTTTTAAATTACTTTCCACAGGTCTACTAACCCTACCTCGCAGAGACCCAACAACAAATTCCCAAGACCTACAGTTGATGTATCATTTCTCTACCACTGGCTCTTTTACTTTTGTTCTCAACCATTTCTAGCATACAGCATCATTAAACATAGGGGATTAGCTTCATTTCCATTCTGTGATTAGATCAGAGTAGCTGCCATATGGCGCCTGAAAATACTATAGAGTACTATGACACTAAAACACGCCATATAAATCTAAAAAGGGAAGAATCTGTCACAGTAGCATATTTATCAGCTGGCATGTTGCCTTTCAAAAATCATCATTTTAATAAGAACAAATAACAGCCTTGCTTATGTTGTTGTTCTGCTGGCATGTGTGCGTGTGTGTGTTTGTCTGAGATTATGTGGCAGATGTATATTGCAGCGCAAATTGATCACTCTGTAGAGTTAGAAATTTGATTAAATGCTTACGGCTGATTTCTGCAACAGCTCTTGTATAAGTCATGAGAGCACTTTGGGGGGAGTTAAACTGTGGAGAAAACAAAAGCCATCCATTTACCTCATTAGTGTGCGTGGAAAATCTTGACATGCTTTGAAGAGAACGTGGTTGTGTAGCTAAATCAGCTTAAGGGCCCAAAGCAGACATAGAAGAGAGGCAACCAAACATCTTCCCAAAGTGATAAACAACCTCGCCTTGGTTGGGCGGACTGTAAAAAGAGGCTTTGCTCCATTTTCCGAATAGTATTATTATAAGTTCCTTAGTTAATCTTCATGTTTGCCTTCAAGCCAGCATTAACATGGCTGATGACAGGTTTCCGCTGATTCTCTCACCACAGAGCTCTGTCTCACAAACATGCACTCGTGTATTACAAAGACACTGCAGCTGCTAATGCACACTCACAATGGCAACAACTGTGCTGTGGCTTCAAAAAACCTCTATTGGCAGCCTTTATTGGCAGAGCAAAACCAATTTGAGAGATCAACTCCTCGGTTCAATGGGGCGAGATCCAAGAGCCAAAAAATATTTCTTCAAATGTCATAGACAAAACTTCTCTGAGTCAGATACATGCCAGATTAATTCTCCCCCTCTCACACGAAATCCTTGTTTGTTTTGGCAATGCGTTGCCGCACACCCCAGACACATCTCTCAGTGATATAATCCTCATTAAAATGATTTGCTCGAATTCTGTTATTAATCAAACAAGGCAAAATGACAAGTGGGAGATAATTTTATGGAGGCGATCTCAAAACCCGGCTCCTGTTGAGGATGTGCACTTCCCAAACATCTCATTTGGTTAACTATCCAGGCGTGTTTACAACACGCTGCTCATTCTGAAAACAAGCACTTATGGATCATTTGGTGGGATGCAGCCAGTGATAATATGGCTTGACAGAAAGTAAAATCTCAATCTGTTATTATTTCATTTTCCCTTATGTGCAGGAGGAACGGCCAGAGTCATTCATCGCTGCCATATGTGCACTGTTTGTATTTTACAGCTCATAAACTGGACACGGAGCTTAGAGTAAATACAGTTAGCTTTTACCTTATTAAAATAATATTAGCTTTTTTAATCAGTCAAATTAGCTTTTCTTGTCTATTACACCGATTCCAGAAGTAAGCAGCCTGACATTTCTGTAAGTGCATGTTGTAAATGCACTTCTTCTTACTTCTTCTACCCAGAGACATATTGTAGATAACCACATGATGGCAGTACTGCATCTCAAATATTACAAGCCGCAGCTCTAGTTTTGTGTTTAAAGAACAATGCCCCGTATGTACTGTCATGCACACTGGAGTATGTGTAGTATGGTAATGTGCACTTTGCTACCCAATTTTCTGCCACCACCTGTCGTGCTTCTGTTTTGACTCTAAAAACAAACCATGAAAGCTTCTGCAAGTCTTGTAATTAAGCTGAATGCTGGCATTGACATAAATTATGCAGCAGCTTTAATGAATGTCATCAGTAAACACTGGATCTACAATGAAGTCAGTCACACCAGCACCTGTGGGCTGAGTGCTTCTTAACCTTGGGGCTGTATCTCTTCCGACATGACACAAGTGGCAGAATGGCCGAAACATTTGGATTGGTACAATAATTCTCCAAATTGCCATCCGTCCCCCAGCTCTACTGACAGCATGTTGTGGATGTTTCTAACGTGAAAACACATCGAAGGCTGAGGCAAACATCTGGGTGGTGATGTTGATGGACAGGAGGGGGGGGGGGGGGGGGTACATTTAATTGAGATTCAGAAAAGAAGATGCAAAGACATATTAATAAAAAAGCTTTTCAAAATAAAACTCCTTGAAGAAAAAAAACCTCATCCTTCATTACAGCCTCTAACTTACACAAACCTAATGTCACACTGACAATATGTCAATAATTAACTGAAACACACACCATACTGGCAAAGTAATTAATGATTCACAGGCATAATAGTAGAAATAATACAATTTTTAAATTGCCTTTGTTGGCACGAAAACAGGTTTCTTGACTTTTTTTCATTTGATTCATGTTGCAGCATTGATCGCTTGTTCTTTCTTTTTTCTTGTCTTCCAACCGTGAGCACAGCGTTCCAGTGTCTGAAACAGCTTCATCTGGCTGAGCGAAATAGTGAGACAACACTACACACCTGTTCAGTTCGCTGTCAAAGTGCAAAGTGCAATGATTTTAATATGCGGGTATTAGGAGATGAAATGTTTAAGATGAATAATAATATGAATTAACCACCAAAAAGCTTTAAGAGACACGATCCAGTGGAAATAGTGACTGCGGCTGCTTTTTACAACTGTAGATGCTGAAAGAAAATGTTTGACTCTTTTTCCAACTACAATGAACATAACGTATGAAATGAGTGCAGTAATATTTTGCCCATTCACCTGCACTTCACCAATATCTTTCTGTGAATCATTCAACACATATCTCAGACAAAATGATTCTACATGTCTAAAGCTCCAAGCCCACCTACAAGAATACTCCCATCGTGATTTATGTCTCCTTCAACGAAAACATTACTACTCTACTAAAGTACTACTGTCTCACCTATTCCCAACATAAACAGTGTTGCTTCTAAAAGAACAACAGCAAATACAGAGGAGCAAACCCCTTTGTGCTCTCCGTAAACCAGCTGGGATCCCCTGCCGATTCAAAACTGCTTGACTTCTGTATCAGTGAAGGTGCATCAAACAGCAGCGTGTACGTCAAACTCTCGTTTTCTAAAAGACCTTTTATTCACTTTGGAGAATCTCTGACGGCTTCAAACATATTCTAAACATTTCCACATTCTCCTGTCATTTCCTGGTGAGTGGCAGCTCTCACAAACACCCAAAAGGGCAGCTAGTGTTTCTCCCTCCCATTCACTTTCAAGGAGAGAGGTGAGCTTTCAATGAATCACCCCGCGTTCCCGTCGTGTTCTGAACTGTGTCTTCCCTTTGTCAAGCAGCATGAGAGATGGAAGTGACAGAGAAGACACCTGCCCTGAACCACTGCTGACAGAGAGGAAGAGAAAGGAGAGGAGAAGTGGAGGGAGGGGGGTGCACTGCCTGATGTGAGAAACACACAACGAGGCAACAAACTTGCAGAGACTATCACTTATAGTGACAGTCCAGGAGGTGCCGTGCTATTAGCAGGCCGTAGGGTAGGCCCTGAGCACAGCCCGTCCTACATAGGATGGATGGGCCTCTCTCCCGGGACTAAATTAATACTGGGACTCTAGTGAATTGCTTTTGGAACAATGTCCTCCTAAGGAGCTAATCAGACAGGAGTTATCTAGGAGTGCCTGTAGGCTTGCTGGTGTGGCTGCAGCAGTGTAGCTGCCTGGCAGAAGGCAGGTGCACCACGCCAGCTCACAGCAGTTCATTCCCGAGCAGGACACAGTGCCGGTGTTATTCATTATACTCTGGTTATGATGAATTCTGATACAGAGAGTTTCCAGAGAGAAAGTTTACGTGGAACATGCAATTCCTCACAATTATATAGAACCCCCCCCGCCTCTTTTTCTTCAACTTCACACTAAATGGTTTCTGATCTTCAAACATACAAAACAAAGGCGACTTGAACAAGCACAGAATGCAATCTAAACATTGCTTTAAAAGACCTTTCTTAACAGAGCAAAGTTGGTTGCTGGTGTATCAGCAGCACACTGTGGCACAGAGGAAACAGGTCTCCAAAGAACCTCTGAAGAATCATTACCTCAAAATTAAGAACTGTTCCAAGGAAAAAGGTCCAATGGTCTTTAGGCCTCATTCACATCTGTTCTCCACTCATATAGATATATAAGAGACAATATATAAGAGAGACAAGTCAAACATTATGTCATAAATATTCAGTTGTGTATTTGTATTGAAATGCTTGGATGCACCTGACATAGACTGCATAGACTGGCATAGCAACCAAACAGTACACAGTAAAACATACCTACAGTCAAACACGGTGCCGGTCATCTGGCCACAACAACTGGCTTTATCTGATTTCCTCTCCACTAACCCATGAGAGAAAAATACCTTGCTGAAATGCTCCACTACGTCAACTGCTAATTGTTCAGTAGGTCTGCCTGCCATTTTTTGCTGAGCATGTAAAACTGTGGTTATCAGAGTAATTTGGGTTGGTTTGTTTTCCTATGATATGATGTGGGTGAGAGTTGTGAGAGTGACCTGAATCAGTAACACATTAAGTTATAATAGCAAAGCAATGAGCTTGTTACATACAATTATAAAGAAAATCCACTCATCTGATTTTTTACCAGTAGAAAAAGGTAGAATTAAATCATTTGTTTCATTTCTTGAATCACTTGTTTGAATGCACTAATTCAAAAAAGAGACAAAAAGACGAGGCAGACGCGACAACTTGAATGTTGAATGTATACTTCCAGACAGACCACAGAAGAAACCAAGTGTCTCGTGGCTGACAGCGCTTTGCTAGTCTCTGCACAGTGGAGAAATAAAGCAGTGCTCCATATCAGAAGTATAAACTGACAGGATGAGGTCAGAGCTGAAACAGAGGGGAAAGCAGCACTGAGACCACACATGCAACTGAACCATAATGATTTCTGAGACAATAAACTCTCCGCTTGCATGCACAATGGAGACCCAGTGCTGCTTATGGCCACTTAGCACAAATTGTTGGTGAAAGAAAGCAATGTCTGCAGGGCGCTGGCTCCTCAGCCTGGATCAGGCCGGCCTGGGAGAGAGCAGTGCCCCTGGCGAGCCCAAGCCTCTGCTCTGTCTCACCCTCTGGAGGAGAGCAAACGTGTTCAGATTCACTGCGCAAAACAGATATATCATAGGGTAACAAGCCAGAAGAACCCAGTGTGTTGTAGAAATGCTACTTGCACTAGTGAGCAGTATTTATCCAGGGATGATAGTAGCAGCGTTAGTTCAAAATAGTCCTTTGTGAGTAGTGTTGCACTCAAAAAAAAGGTTTGGTAAGTGAGTAGATGTGTGTTCTGCAATACGTATTGCTTTACTAGAGTCTTAATGCTGTTGCCAAAAACATCAAACTTTTATTTAGTCAAAATAATGGGAGTGTATCAGGATATGTCACTGTGTTCAAACAACCCCAGGAATCCAAGCACCAAGAGGGCACAAACATTTGTGTAGTGAGATGAGTAGCGTCCAACATCCACATTACACAACCATGCAGGGATGAGAACTTGTAAGGCAATCAAAGTATGCACAACATTTTAAGCTCTTGTTTTTGCTTAATAAGAGCTACACAGTTAGTTGAAACAGTCTGTTATGCTTCCATATGGTATGATTTCAGAGATTATTTTACCACCCACTGTTCTGTTTACTGTAAAAGAACTAAAACTCAAAGGACAGGATGACACGCAGAACTGCGTCACTCTTTGTGTGGCTGGAACAAAACACCAAAAGAAAAACCCACCAATGACACTGTTGAGTGTATGAAAACTGGATTTTCACCAACTAAAGTTGGTGGGATTGCATGTTGTGACCATAAAATGTCATCAGCCAGCAGCCTCAGCCCCTATCAGGCAGTCTGCTGCACAGAGCACTCTCCTCTAGCCTTGGGCACTGGCCACACTAGCTGGCACCCTTCCCCCCATCGCCTCTCTTTCTCTCCCTACCCGTTCGCTGTCTCTCTTTCTCCCTGACTCTCTTTTACCAGGCTGCAGTGACCCACCCACCCCTACTCCACCCCGAGGGGCTCGATTCTTCCATAGTGTCAGCGCAGAGGCCTCCGTGTTGACAAAGCAGCAGGCCTTCAGAAGACACATCAAACCATGTCCCTCTTCAGTGCTGTTAGCGAGCTCAGTGCACAACAAAAAGACAGGGACTCTAGTTTCAGTCTCAGGCCATTACTAGTCTCAACAACATGACTGCAAACAGCAAAAGGCCCTCGAGGATGCTGCACGTACCACAAGCTCAAACCATTCAAGACGAGATTCATATTTTCTGACTGTTGTGATGACAGCGTTGTGATGGATGATTGTAAATATAAAGCATAAGTCAAGGCTGTTGGTTGATGTCATCATGACACATGCAGTCTAATGAGAACTGTGGGTGCTCCACAGTGCCAGGGACTTCCCCTCGAGGCACGTTGAGTGGGGGGAATGGTATGTGACGCATACCAGATGTGATTGGAGACATCACACTGTTCACGTTGTTACTGCTAAGCAAATAGTAGCAGCAACAAACTCAAAAGATCATTTTTCCTCTGTTCACACATCCAAGGCATGATGTTGGATGCGTGTAAGACTGGTTTGAGCCAGAAGCGGAATAACACATTTCAGAGGATTTTTTTTTAAAGAATTTCAGAGAGTATTGCACTTGTAGCCATCACCAAAGAGAGTCTGGATACAAGAAAGGACACAAAACAAAGTCACATTATAACCGCTTCCTCCCTGACAGAACAGCGAACATGTCTCGTTTCTCACGCCTGCGTTTAATCTCTGACCACGAACTCAGGCATCTGGCAAAGAGTGCTGATAATCATAACCCATCCAAGAATCCAGACAGAGGGCTCCGTTACCTTTTATGTAATCAGTGATTTGTGCCTCGGACCACATGATGGCAGCAGAAGAGATTTCATCTGATCCTGATTTCGCTCTTTTATTAAACGATAATTGTGAAGGGATCCATCTCAGTTGAGATCAGGTCCACAGCCTCTCAGTCGTCACTTCACCCAGTTATTGGTTTTTTGACCAAATGGGTAAATTCAAACAATGTAGCAGCCAGTTCGGACGCCGGGACCACTTGGGTGTTTCTCCATCCTGCCCAGGAACACTTGACTTGACATGTGAACAGGAGCAACCTTTTTTTCCCTCACAGTAGTTATTTCTCACTACTACAAACCATGACAAGGGTGAAAGTCAACTAGGTACTTTTTCCAGTTGGTTAATATTTACTAGATGTCGCAACCAATCACAGAATAATCTGAGCACAGCAAACAGGTAACATGACAGCATCAGGGTCATTGGAGTTTTACCTGTTAAAGTGGGATTGACTCATAACAGCAACTCTCAGAAGTACACAGACAGTACAGAGTCTCTTTGTGCTCAGCTTTTTCGGAAACTTAATTGCTGGCATTAAGCACTTGAGGGAATTCTGCGCTGTGCTTGTTAGGTGTTTGTGTGCAACTCAACCCCACACGCTCTATTAATAAACCGACACCCTCTTACTCTCTCTCTCTCCCTCTCTCTCTCTCTGAAATAATGAACAATATGTGTCGCTGCTGCACCTCAGACACACACCAACATCAAGCGGAATGTCAAATGGCTGGAAGAACGGAGCGATTGACAGCAACGGGGCTCCACGGGGCATGCAGATTACTAAAAGCAAGTTCTGGATGTTCTTTTCAAACTTTCTCCACATGCCAGAGGGGAAAGCAGGAGTGCTGATCTGATGTTGAAATGCTTGAAAGGGATTCTTGCAAATTCTCCCGTTTAGAGGGCTGGATGTGACTGTATTATACCTACTGTTTTCACAAGTACAGTGTGTAGGTGACCTGGGTTACGTGGATCAACGATACGTGTTCGTTGGCCAGATGTTTGGAGCCTTTAAAGGAAATTTCTTGATTGTAAGAGTTTTGTAACATGTGTAAATTCATAGGTTTCACGGGAATGTTAGAATAAAAACTGCATGTCATACTGATTTTATGTTGCCTGTACTGGCAAATAGATTTTTTAAGGCTGGCAACTCAAGCCCTATCTCGGACCACTGATAATCACCTGCATCCTTACTACACTGAGTGTACAGCACAGTCATTTACAGTCATTTCATATAACCAGCAGATGGTACTATGTTCCAACTTCAAGTGATCCAGCGGTATTATTTTCTACTAGAGTATAATATACTGAGTCGTCAGTTTAGGGCTTATTGGTTTAGGTTGATTGAAACTTCCCGTTGTTTTTATAATAAATGAATGTTGCAAAATTATATTGATGTGGTTTTCATAACTTTATGATCTGTCAAAGTGAATGTGGTGAGAGATTGTTTTTTATTTTAAGCATAAGATATAGAACTAGTATGTATGTAAATGTAATCTATACGGTACGTGCCAGAAAAGCAGTAGAAATCACAGATAATCCTCTGAAAACGTGAAAAAAGAGAACAGCACAATATTGTCCTCTGACGCATCACTTCAGGCAAAACCACTAATAGCAACCGCTTCTGGGCCTACGGGCAAAGTTATTATTCTTATGGGGTCATGCATTAATTCATATACTTCATTAACATATGTCTGAAGGAGACTTTGAAATGTTGACATATTTTCCTCTTGTTCTTCTCCTGTAAGCAGTTTTAGATTGTTTTGTATTTATGAAATCAAAACTCTATATGAATTTGACTCTGAAAGTTTTAGTTTTACAAAAGGGAAACATTAGTGGTGTAAAAAATCAAAGTCATATTCATATAATTTAGCGGAATAAGCCTTTAAAGAAACACGAACAGGGCTGTTATCTCTGTAGGTGGATCAGAGAGACCAAACATCAATAATCTCATTACTTGGGTCACACGTTATGATCAGATCCGCATTTCTGCTTAAATGTTTTTTTCATTTTGAGTCAGTTATAGACATAGAAACACGCACTGCACCAGTCCACGCACCTGCTCAGGTGCTTGTCAGGAGGTCAGATGTTTGGAGCTGTTGAGAAATCTCAAAGCTGCATGCAAATCCTTCAGATGACCTACTTCTTCCCTTCCACATAGACACTCCGCTAAAATCCATAAATTAAGGAAATTAACTGATGGGGCCCGGGGCCACTTTGTAAGCTATTTAAATCTTTAAATTTACAACATCCCTGCATACTTCGTGTAATTGAACTAACTGCGGGCTTGTTTCCTTTAATGAGAAAAAAAATCCAGTATCCCCTCCAGTTTGTTCCTCTGGAAACAATAAATCTGTGCCAGAGGGGGAGACAGGAGCGCTCGGAGGCGCGCGGGGCTCTGTCTAATTATGAAGCCTTGGCCCGTTTCAAGAGGAGACGCATTCTCACACTTGCACCAGTCCTGCTGTCAACTCTCTCCGGTGTCACAAGTTTATTTCTCACTTAAATGTTTAAACTCTACCAATGAGATGCAGATGCAGCTGAGGGTAGATGAACATGCATCGTTTCCCTGCAGTCGCGAGAAGAACTGTAGTAGTGCGGGTGGTGACGGGTCATTATAGATCAGACTTTGGGTGAAGACAGGTAGACAAGGCTCCCACGAAGTGTCTATATTCATTTATTTCCTGTGCACCAATAATAAGTTCTTACGCTGGTTGGCGCCAAATATCAAGAAACGAATCTCACGCTTCTGTGTGGATGCTGCTACAGAGTAATTACTGGGCTCAATGTTGCATCAATTATTCACAGTTATTTACCCGCAAATAAACAAACATGCAAATAAATAAATAATCCTCTCCTTGGTGTGAGCACCTGCTTGACTCTGCCCCCCACCCCCCACCCCCCTTCACTCTGGCGCATCTCTTCGGCGCTTCATCGTCTGCAATGTGTCTCTACTATATTGAAAAATAACAATAATCAGGCAGAAATCTTATTTTACAAAGGACTGGAGGCAGCCTGCTTTCATTGGTGAGTGAGGTGGGGGGGGGGGGTTCTGGGCAGATATCTCCATCCAAGCCCTGCGCTATAATTGAAATGGCGCATTTGGCTGCAGGCAGGTTGTGAGGGCGCTTTCTGCAGCAGCAGCAGCAGCATGCATGCATGTCCACAGACGTCATTTGATTTTAATGGCCTGCAGGAAATTTGGCGTTACAACTCCAGACATTAAGGCGAGGGAGAGGGAGAGAAAGAGAGAGCGGGCACACGGGGGAAAATCACCACATGAAAGATATTGGTTCAAGGATATCTCTTCGTTTTCAACATATTTTTCTACTGAGACTTTATCAACAAGTTCCTGCGCCTTTCTTGTATGTTGACTGAGTGGAGGACTATGGCAGTGCGCCCGGCTTTAAACTTTACATTTAGGCTGGAGATGGGAACGCATACCTGCTAGCTGGAACCGCCAGGGGAAATATTACATCAGACCAAATGACAATGATTAAAATCTGCTTTTTGCTGCTCTAAGTCTATTGAGCGACTGACAGTTTCCTGCTCGCTTTACTGCCCCCTCCAAACCACAACTTCACACCGTTCAGGGGAACGGTCTACTTTTGCCGGAAAATAATAATATAAGTTATTATATCTGAGCAGTTACAGTTTCGAGAATAGGGGTTTCACGTTTTCTTCCCTGAGAAAATTGCCTGGGCGAGAGAGTGGAGTTGAGCTAATTGTAGCCTAATCCCTGGCCCAGAGGCGCTTGGGCAGCCCGGAGCAAGATTTTTCTTTTTTAGCTCTGCTCTGTTATTTAGAGACGGATTATTGGCTTTCTTCTTCTCATAACAAACCACAGGGGCAGTTTCATTTAGGCAAAAAGGCAGACAAGAGGCTGAAATAGCAAGCAGATCCTGACAAGAGCGCACATTTTTACGCGTATCCAAATAAGAGCACAGAAGGGGAAGGAGATCATCTCATCTATGTTCAAGGTAAGGACGCTCCCTGTGCGCTTTGGTACAAAGACGCTTGGTGAGGACAGGTCGAGTCAGCCCTGCGATAGAGCCTTTCAAGCCACAGCGACTCTTTGCGAGCAGTCCAACCCGGCTACGACCTGCTGGGTTTAAAAGGCAGTTTTGTGTGGGATACACAGCAAAGACTTAGCTTTTCCGTGCGGCAGCATAGGTTCGTACAGGAGCTGGATGGTGGTGTAGTTGTGCCACAAAGTCGAGGGCATTTGGAGAAAATATTTGAACATTTGGTGGCTTCCCTGGATCGGCCAGCGGCACGGATTTCGCCTGGACTCCCTACCATGTTTGAAACGGTATGGTGAAATGTTCCTCTTACAGAACGCAATGCTTTAAATCACAGTCGAAGCTCAGCCTGTACAGTTTCCGAAGAGTGCTGAAGAGTAATGCGAGCCCTGCGCGATCCAAAGTGATTCCCCCTCATTCGGACACACTGGACAATTACCACGCGTGGTGTTTCTGGAAGGGGTTATGAATTACACGAGTCGGCATCGTGGTTTTAATTGTACAACAAGGACGAGGCGCCATATTGAGCTTTTGATAGAATTAAGGGCAGAGAACGGGCTCGTGGTGTTCTCGTGGAGTGGGATGTTGTTTCACGTCGTCTGTGGTGATTTGAGTTGGTGCCTGTCAGGGTTAACTTACGTGTGAAATCGGCTCCGGCGTTTGAACAGGATCAGCGATGGGGGGAAGGGGGGCAACATCACAGAACCTCTGAGGGGAAAGTTGATGCCTGCACAGATTGTGTGAATTTGTAGAGGAATTTATCCGTGTGTGTGTGTGTGTGTGTGTGTGTGTGTGTGGGAGGAGGTAGGAGTGAGGGAAAAACTGACCGAAATGATTCTGATCCTATGTGACTGTTGAAGTGAGAGGATTCATGGGTCTATTTTGGTCCATTTATGTTGTGATTGGATCGCCTAATTGATTTGTTGGTTGGCTGTTAGAGAGAGAGAGAGAGACGGACGCGCCGGGGTTGGCGCTGCTCTCCTGCAGCTCAAACTTCTTAAGTCTTTGTGATTTTTGTTCCTCTTTTTTGGGGAGGATTTGTAAAGTAATGCAGTCCTTCTGTAATCGCATTAAACGAATGCGATACTGGTGGGAGGAGGCGCCACCCCGGAAAAGAAAGACAACTCGAATCTCACTTTGTGCCCAACGGCAGTTTTGTCGGAGCCGCAGGCCTGAACTGGACCTTCACAGCGGCCTTCACTTCGCCAGTCCTGATAATAAAACGGCCCGTACGCACAACAACAGACCGATCAAATCACATGTCTCTAGTTTGGTTTTCTCTAAACTCGTTTGTGTAGTTGCACCGCGAAGCTCCAAGTATTATTAAATCAAGTTGTATTTCCATCAAAGTGTGGGTTGGCTGGTGGAGCAAGGGGGATGGAAAACACGCAGTTTTCAAACAGTAACCTTTGAATAACTGGTCGTTAGGGGAACATGACAATGAGCATGTGTTTGTGTTATTCTTCTAACATTATTTACTCCTTTGCGCTATTTTCTTCCTAAAGAAACCCACATGAACAATCGTCCAAACGGAGGTTGGGTGGTTTACCTGCAGCTTTAGCCAAACAAATTACGCACGAGTGAGTTGTTCATCCAGAACCAATGCGGAACCAGATATCGGCGTTTAGAGGTGAACCAAAACTATTTTCTCAGACATGTTATCCACTAATCAAAGTCAGCTCCGCGCTGACCTCGAATGGCTCCGACGTGCCCCCGGTAAACTCGTGTCTGTTCTCCCAAACCTGTTCCTTACGCAGTCACTCAACTTGGGCTGCTGGTCTAGGTGGTGAGCTGCTTATTCATGTGTACACGCTGACTTTAAGAAAGGGAGATATGGAGAATGAACACTGAGTGTCTGACCTGTTCGTGTGGAAAGCAGGATCATTTGAACTCGTTTCTGGCGCGTTTTTACGCGTGGTAAGTTAGAAAGTTAGTTCTAATCTACGATCTCCTCTGACAGCGTGGCAATGTAAGTCAGAAGTGTGTGTGTGTGTGTGTGAAGGAGAGAGGGGAACAACTTTTCCTTTTAACACATACGCGTATATTGAATACACAAAAAGATTAAGGTGATCCGCTTGTCATGCAACTACACACACACACACACACACACACACACACACACACACACACACACACACACACACATTACCCCCCGTCGTGTTTTTCTTGCTTTCAGATTGGTGGTTGGTGTGTCTGGGTGCATCACGTCTAACACACGAGGCGACCTTTAATTAGAATACTGCAGCAGCAGTTTGTTTTATTCCCCTGGAGGCTGACACCTAGCATCCCCTCCTTTTTCTACCCCCTCTCTCTCCTCCTATCTGTCTATCTTTCTCACACGTTCTCTAATAAGCATCCTCCTGTCCTCGCCTCCGGTGCTGCATGAAAAGATGCAAACATACTTAATTAGAGCGGTGGCAATAATTTCCAGGCTAAATATGCGACCAGACAGACATGGAAGTGATCTGATACCATTCAAAGGATACTATCTGCCTCCCTGTGCGGGATCACTGTGCTGAGTTTTTTTGCTTTTCTTCTATTCCCATGGCTTTTCTGTACACTTGCTTTCAGGAGGGAAGAAGCATGTCGCGGCTGTCTCTGACCCGGTCCCCGGTCTCTCCTCTCGCCGCTCAGGGGATCCCTCTGCCGGCTCAGCTGACAAAGGCGAATGCCCCGGTTCATATCGATGTCGGGGGACACATGTACACCAGCAGCCTGGCGACCCTCACCAAGTACCCGGACTCCAGGTAAGACACGTCACACAGGGAGTTGTCATCCTTCATGCTATTTGTCGGAGCCATGAGATATTACTAGAATGGATTTCTTTTTGGTGAGAAACATTTTCCTTCTTAAATCTTCCAGGACATTTTAATCAGTTTGTATCTTTATTTAGTTCAGTTACATTTATGTAGTTAACAAGTCATTTAACTGACTGCACTGCAACTTTTACACCTTCAAAATCTACTATAAAATCTCCTCAAACCAAGTGAGAACATTCTCTTCTCCAGGTTTAACTCGAGAACGATGACTATGGCTGCTTTTGTCTGTTTATTATTTTAATTGTCTAATAAATACCTCCAAGGTTTTTTTTTTTTTCATTTTAGCTCCTTTCACGTGGTAGTATTTGAAAATTCAGCTGCCGCCAAGCTGGCAGCTTCAGTACGTTTCACATGTTTTATTGCTGATTTGAATGGAACAGTTTGTGTGAATTTGCAAACACACGTTTCTGTGTGCAGGGCACCTCATTTTGCAGCCTTTCTTTTCTCTCTCAGTAGATCTGAGTCTTGTTATGAATCCTCGGAGGAAAAAACAGTGACGTAAATGTCCGGCTCCCTGTCATCAAAGCTGACGTGGGGCAGCTTCAGATCTGATTAATATCTAGCTCGTTGGCATGTTACATATTGATTTTGTTGGCTATTTTTGCAGCAGCATTTACCATCACTATGTCTTCTTTGTAGTCATTATTTGAGTTCCAGGAGAGGCGCTACCTGAAAATAAACTCTTAGGTTTCCATGTATCATGATAAACACATTTTAATGGACAAGATTATCATTATCACAATAGGACATGTCTTACACTGGCGTCCAACTTTACAGCTTGAAGACTGACTTTCTATTCTCTGAATATTTTATGTGGACAGGAAAGGAACGGATTTGTGTTCTCCCGGGCACATTGGAGTTGGATTCTCTCACACATAAAGCAAACAGAGCTTTTGTCTTGGCTGCATTTCCATTGTAAGATTTAGTCGTGATGATTCAGATTGTGTAAGAGCTGTTGGTAATCCACCCTCCCACTTTATCCACGCTTTTAGCTCCGTCCACAAACAAGGTGATGCCACTGGAGGTAGCTCTCAAAGCAAATACACATGGAAAGGAAGCAGTGACAAATTGTTCTGATTTCCCGTGTAGAACTACGGGATGGTTTAGACCTCCTGTACCACGGACCTCCCGCTTGTTCCCGTTAAACGAGGCGTCATTCAATACATTACACAGTTTTCAATTCTGGGTCAGCTGACAGAATCCCATGTGGGCCAAGGTAAACATACAGCAGGTTGTTAGAAAATCTGCCAGATTGGCTTCAGGAAACAATCCACATAATCCCTTGGTAATAAAGTCTTGATATTCATAGAGTCTGCTGACAGGAAATCCCTGACAACTCTCCTTTTATTCCTGACTGCAACATGTCATGAGAAAAATAAAGCTCATCCCAGACAAAGGTTTATGATTGTTTTTCTTATTAAGATGTTTTTCTTCCACATTTCTGTTGTTGTTATATTGGAGTATTATTTGGACACTATAAACCATATATGAACACCTTTGATTTTCATATTCTAACTGCGTGTGACCGTCACTATTGTGTTTATTTCAATGCCCTGATGTAGCTTTATACTTTACAAAGACGTTATTCATAGGGGAACACACTGGGTCATGTCAGAGCACCCAGTGTTTTTACAGTAAGAGTAAAGACCGGATACCAGTGTGTTGGTTAGAGTGCTCTCTCTCTTTTTCACACATGCTCCTTTGCTCTCACTCTCTCTTTCTTTCTCTTTCTTTCTTACTCTCTTTCACAAACACAACGCATACACTCACTGTTTCTCCCAGCCTCCTCGGTGTACAGATGGCCCGAGGGCTCCACTTTCCGCTGGAGCCAGTGGAAGGAGGGGCCCTTTTGTGTGAATTAGGATAATGGCTGACAGCAGAAAGCAAAACAATTACACTGACATTGCCGTATACATTCAGCTCTGTCCAGTCTAGCGTAAAAAAAAAGAAACCGAAAAAACTAGAAGAACAGGGTTAAAGAGTTTAAAGTTGATGATTACTTTTAATAGATTGGCCCCTAAATAATGCAGCATGCCAAGAGAAAGTTAGTCTAGTAACTAATGTGCGGTTATTCATCTTCTTCTGTGTGGGCCATATTAAGGGACAGGGGTCATGAAACATTGATGCACACTCTGTGTAGCTCTCAAAGAGGACAGTCTCAGCAATCACTTGAACAGAAGCTGAAGAAATTAGGGGAAATGTTCCAGAGACGAGAAAACTATCTTGAAAGGACCACTGGACATTTTTCTTTTTAAAGTCGAGTCCTCTGTGTCCAGCGACGATAGATCTGTGCTGGCTTATGCTCTTTTATTGCTCCTCCGTGTCTAGTAGTTTATTTTATTGTGAGCGGAAATCACGATCATTAACATGGCACAGAATAAAACATCTTTCACTGGATGTGGATTTCATTTTTATCTCATGCCACTGTAACCTCTTAGCTATTCTAAGCATGCGTCCCTACATCAGTGGAAAAGAGACGATTTTAAAGAGGCTTTATGGCACAAAGGCATCTCAAAAGAAAAGACGCGATAGCTGTTTGATAGGAGCTTCAGTCACTCGACATGAAAAAGTAATGAGAACGAATGGGAACAGTCACGTCATGTAGCTCCAGAAATAATAAATAAAATGTGTCACTGTGATTGTTAGGAACATGTTGTGGGTATAAATATGGAGATGTTTGGTTAAAGCATAAAGAAAATTACACATATGCAAATATTGGGCAACTGAGCAGTGAACTACATTCATAGACCTTGTAAAAAGATATTTCTTACTTATTCAGAACTTAAATAGGGAAAGAAGAAGAAAAAGAGTTAAACCAGAGCCTGATTTGTTCCGGCAGTGTTTGTAAATTCTCTATAAACCGTGCTAGACCTCAAAAATCACATAGTTTGAAACTTCTGTCACACACCCGTTGGAACAGCTTCTCTGGGGAGCGATCAGTTTATTGGATATTTACCAGCTGGTTTCAACGGGACTCAGAAAATGCTGACATGCTATAGAAAATCAGAACCAGTGACAGCAGCAAACAAGTTTAGATTTTTATCTTTCCCTATTCAGAGGTCGTCGTTAGCAGCCTGTGATGTCAGACTGGACCCCTGGGCGTGGTTGTTTCATTTTGCAGGAAGCTGCTGCATGTTTCACCCTCGTTAGACGCACGTTAGTGTCACAGTTTCCAGATCGCGCGTGTTGTGGTAGAATCAGTGATGTGACCTGTCCTCCTCCCTCCTCCCTCCTCTCTGGCAGCTCTCCGCTGCTGGTCAGCTGTAGCCGCTGCAGTGAAAATCATACCAGCTATTGCCCACCTACTGCCCTGCTGCTTGCCCTGACGTGCCACAGCGGTGGTGGGAGATCTGAGCTGTTGCTGCTCCTTGATAACCTCCAACACCCAGCACCTCCCTCCCTCTCCCCGACTCTTTCTGTCATATTGTTTTCTCCCACTCCTTTCATCTTTCAGGCTGTATTTTTTCCGCCTCTTTCACTTTCCACTCTCTTCTTCTTCTGCCTTTATCTGTTTTTCTCTCGTCTGAATTGTCTCTATAGTTTACCCTATCTTTGTTTGTCCCTCTCTCTCTGCTAATTTCTCTACACATCCCCCCACACACACTTTTCTCTATTCCTACCTGTTAAAAACAACCCCCCCCCCCTCCAATTGAGGGATTTAACAGAAAGGGGAAAAAAACGAGGAGACCAACAGAGAAAGAGAGAGAGAAAGAGTGAAGGGAGTGGGAGAGAGGGAAAGAAAAAGAAAAACAGGCAGCATTTTAATTGCTTTTTAAAAAAAGTGGAGATGAAAAACAGAGTTAGCCTGGAGGGGTATGGTGAAATTCTAGCTGGAAGAATTGCAAGACCATATGAGAAAGGAACACCTCGGGCAAAACAGGGAGATGAGTATTGGTTTTTTATAAAGCATTTTGCATCGATTTCCAGAGAGAAAACGAGTAGGGGAGAAGGATGGAGACAGAGAAAGAAAGAGAGAGTGAAAGGATGGCAGGAGGGGAGAGAGGGAGGCAGAACCATCTTTGCTCTGCTTCTTCACACAGTCAAGTCAAAGAAAAAGAAACTAGGTGAATTTGACGTGATGGCTTCAGCGCGGTGAGCCGACACATCGGGGTCAGGAGAGACCTGATACAAGCTTACACACTTTGTGAAAGTAAAAGACTCTGATTGTAAATTCAGTAAAATGAGCGTAAGAGTGATGCCAGCCCTGCTGTTTGTTCACTGACGTTACCACTGCAGCTCCCGTCCAGTGTCTGGTAATAGAGTTTGACAATGCCAGTGCTGAGGCAGTTCTGGGAGTGTGTGTGTGTGTGTGTGTGTGTGTGTGTGTGTGTGTGTGTGTGTCGGCCGGCGTGTTTGCAAATAGGTTTTACAATTTTCTTTGTCATACAACTTTATCAGCCAACCTAGAAGCTGCAACTGTTATTAAAGGGCTGATTACATCAAAATGTTGATAATGACAGCAACGCAGCAACCTGCCAAGAGCTGTTTCTCAGAAAGATGAAGGAAATGTGCAGTGAAACAGCTAAGGAGGTTATAGACAACAGATTTCTTTTGCAAATCACTACTATGCCTTATTTACACTGCAAAGGCACTCCAGGTCTCTCTGCTGGGGGAAATGTGAGTTTCATTTTAATAGCAGTCAGGAAATAAAGGTAAATAATGCGCTTTCAGAATTGTGCTCCTTTGCGGGAGAAATTTCAGAAACCATTTTTAAATATTTTAGAGATGCTTAAATTGCTATTTTTAATTATTAAAGATGGATATTTAGCATGTGGAAATGAACAAACAGATAGAGTGGAGGTGCCCAGATGAGATTATTAGACGAGGAAGAGAGGGACCCTCAGGTGAGCGTCAGGAAAACCACACGAAAGACAATAGGGAATGAATATCTGTCCGAGCGTATCTCAAGGCATGGAGCCAACGCGGTGAGATGAAAGTTTAAAGATAACAGTAATTTCCATTCCTTACCTTGATGAGCCCCTGTAGCCAACTTCCACTAAGCCCTTAATCTTGGCAGTACACTATGAAAGGGGTTAACAGTGGAACGGTAGGCAGCAACAAGTGTCGTATTATTACACCAAAGTCTCATCAGTGTTTGGTTAAAGCTTAAAAGCAAACATCTAATTATTTTTGAAGTTAATTATTGTGTTTCTAAAGAGGAAAGCATTATTGGTGTCATTTTGGGTAATGCCATTTTCATTATCTCAGTTTCTATTTTAAATTTTTAATGTTTGTCTGTCTTTCAAATATGAACCAAATAACTCCACATAAAGCCATGTGTTCAGATGTCTCAGATAGATGTATTTAATAGAGCCTAACTACTGAAGAAGGTAAGGTGAGAGTGGAAACGTTAAATTAAATATACATTTAGAAAGCTGACAAAGGCCAAGGCGCGGATACAGTCACACCAACATATGTGAGATCAGGATTATGGGTCGCTACAGACCGCTTAAGAACTGTGAACCTTAAACATAAATATACATGATCACAAATTGTAACTTAGCATTAAACACAGACATGCAGATGTCCAAATTCCTCTTCTAACCATAACAAAGTTTTGTTATTATCCACGTGTCCTTCTCACATTAATATGTGGCCCTTCACCATTTCCTGCCTGTGTTTCATTTCCACTCCTCTGACAGACAGAATAATAGAGCTGTAATGCTACATTCACGCCATTAATTTCTGTAAGTACAAGCAGCAAGCGTGTGTGTTGTTGTAATCTCTCTGCAGAAGGGACACTTCAAACAAGTCTGGAATAGAGGAACTGTGCCTTAAGCCCCTTGTTTCAACCTGGGATGCTAATGCATTTCAAGCTTAGTGCTAATAAAATTGAAAAATAAATGGAGGGTAATTGTTTCATGCATTTGAAGGGAACTGGCTCATTCCATTATGTGTCTGTGTGTGTGTGCGATTGGCTGTGTGCGTGTGTGTTTGCGTGTGTGTGTGTCTGTATTTCAATTTTCAGAATCAGTCGTCTGTTCAATGGCACCGAGCCCATCGTGTTGGACAGCTTGAAGCAGCACTACTTCATAGATCGGGACGGCGAGATATTCCGCTACATTCTCAGTTTCCTCAGGACCAGCAAATTGCTCCTTCCCGATGACTTCAAGGTATATACCCACAACACAACATACTGCATTGTGTGTACTTGTCTGCACCATCAGCTCACACAGTTTGAACAATATAATATAAAACGCTTGAGTATATAAAGCCATCTGCCCAGGCATGCAGGAAATTCCTGGTGATATAATGAAGTGTGAATAAGTTTGTATTTACTAATGTATACCTGCCCTCTCAGGGGTTGCATGTTTTCAAAATAGTCCTGATGCCACAACAGAGTCACTGTTTTCACAATGCCTAAAGCAGACTGATCCTCCCATTGAACACACGGATTACCTGTAGGTTGAGCACAAGCAGGTATTTGGAGAATGACAAGAAGAAATGTGTAGAGTTAACAGTGCTGCTAACTGGCTAACCGAAGCATGGCCTAGTGATGTGTGTGCCAAAGCCCCGAGCTGTTGTTTTTCACTCCGTGGTTTCTATAGAGGTGAGCCCAGGTGAAATATCCTCTGCTCTCCCACGTTCTGATGACGAACTCCACCGCAGACAGGAAGGCTTAGTGGTGGTTAGGGATTGACTGGAACTACATGCGAACATCTTCGTATCCACGGGTTCCTGTGTTAGAACGAGTGCACATGTGGTGTGAGCAGATGTATCGAAGCACACGGTTAGGGTGACGAAACAAATCAGCCAGTTCATGCTTTCACACTCCAGGATAGGTTGATCATAACCATTAGTTTGTCCCAACTCAGAGTGAAGTCATTCAAATTAATAATTTCTATTCCTGTGACAGTTCACGTTGCCTACTTACATGCATCCAACAACGTTATTTGCGCTTGTGTTGTTGCTGCCTGCCAAATGTCGGTTTCCAAGTATCTGGCTCTTTAGCTGCTAAATTCTCCGCTGTGTTCAGCCGCTAACTTTGTCTGCCCGCTGTTTGATTCTGGCCAAGTAGCATTTAATATCTGTGTATCAGCACCTTCCTACTGAAAGCAACTCCCTGCTGCTTGTGAAAATGAGGTTGAGGAGAGTGCTGGGATGTGAAACAGTAAAGTGGAGCTGTAGAACCGAGGGGAGCAACGGGTCATAATTCATTCTAAGTCTATAACTATACGCAGCTCCTTTTACGTTACACATAATTTGGCCAAATCCTAATTTAAAGTACATTTTTAGCATTACCAGCAAGTTCATCTCACGCCACAAATACTCCTACAACCATATGTAGCTTTGTCAGAAGTGTTATACATTCTGCCTACAGCTCTTTTTTCTGTTCGAGGTTTTTCCTCAGCGAAACTGTTTGCTGGGAATACGTTACACTTCCCTTTTACTGCACCTTAACTTGTGTGACCTTTCCACCAGGCTGGCACTTGTTCTCTTTTCTGTTCATTTTCTACAATGGAACAAGGTGAGGCCAAGCCTCTCAGAGCCAGGAGCAAACTCTCGGGGCTTCATGGATAGCCTGAACGAGAGCCAAACCTCAGACAACATAACATGCCTTGAAAGCCCTGCATATTTTGGCAAATGATGGCCTGACTCAGAACCGATTAGTTTTTTCCTTCTATTCATGCCCCCCTCTTTCTGTGAAGTCTTGACAGTCCAATCAGGCACTATGGCTGAGGAGAATTCATGGGACTTCATTGTTTCTACTCATTACGATCCCCTCGCATAAGCCTTTGTTGATCTGCATACCTTTCAATTTGCGTGAAGCCGGGGAAAAAATGCAAATAGTGTGAGGCGGAATTGAGCATGTCCTTATCTGAACACAATCAGGCTTGCCGTCGCCCGAGGGCTGGGTCTGTTCTGCTGCTGGCAGCCATGGCGCTGTGTGTTTTGCTAAATCAATGTGAAAGTCTGAGCAGAAAAGGAAAAGAAATGTTTCAGCCTACATCAGTGGAGCAAAATATTCACTATTAATATCCTCTCTCATCTCATTATTCAAACTACAATTAATCACAAGAGTGTAAGCAATGCTCAGTCACACTGAGGGCATGGTTATAAACCGTTAGCAGTTAGTGCTTCGTGCTCATTCAGGTATTTGTGTTGCACTTTAAATCAATAATGCTGTGTTTCTCCAGGTATCAAATGAAGAAATGGGAAAAAGCTTTGTGGGTGTTTGACGAGCGTTGGCTTGATTCTGGCATCGAGTTTAATCAACAGCCTCTACTTGTGCGAGTTTAGTCATTTTTCTGTCCAAACATACAGTAGGTGTTTATCAGTCCTCCAACTCCCTCACAGTGACAGTTTCCATCATTTCGTTCTTTCTCGTCTCTCTCTGCCTCCTTCTCTGTCCCCCCCCCCTCCGTCCTTCCCTGAGATGTTGCCTTGCCGGTGGGCGATCAGGTCGGATCATTATTTTGAAGCTCAAACGGGCTGTCTGGACACAGGATTGGGGGATGAATTGTCTTGTAGAGCTGGCAGCAGTAGTAGCAGCTCCAGCAGCCAGGACGGAGCTGCTGGCCCCGTCTCCCTCTCATCCTCACCTCAGCGCTTAGGATTACTCTGTTGTTTTCTGCGCTGCGCAGGATGACTAAAGTGCCTCGCAGACAGACCCCTGTTAAAAACATATCCATCCATGGCTTCAGACCTGTGAAGGATGAGGAGCTACACTTTGATACAGAGAACTGCCTGAAGGGGAGCGTCTCAGTATGAGTTTTGTCAGCAGCAGCAAGAGGGCCAGGAAAGAAAAAGACACTGAGAAAGGAAGAGAAAAAGGGACCCACTCCCTCCTTTTTCACATTCTGAAATCTTAAATATTAGACCGCCAGCTTAAGATGTGTTGCGTCAACACCCCATCCAGATGGAGTTGTGTTTGGGTGTCGTTCAAACACCTCAGATGAAGGCACAGTTTAGATGAAGGACTCAGACCTGCGAGGGAGGCTTTTAAAGGCTAAGGACTCTGACAGAATCAGCAGGGTTAATGAATAGGCTGTTTGCTGCCATGCTCTGTTTCTATACACAGCAGTGGTCCAGAGAAGGGAAGGAGAAAAACCTTTTTACATCAGGACTCCCTGGCGGCCCCAGCACCCCACACCCATAGCCACCAGTGACGCAGACTATATGAAACATATGTTGTTTCCGCAGCACAAACACACACACACACACACACACACACACACACACACAGCCTCGCTTCTCAAGGACATTTAGACTTTGCAGTGCACAGTGATGAGCAACCTTATTTTTTATAAAATGTGTAACCAAATCCACAGTTAGCTGTAGTTTCACGCACCGAACCAACAGCCAGGAGCTAAGGAAGATGAGCATCACTTTGAATTGTGAGGACGGCAGACTGGAGCAGAATGAATCGAGCTGCCAACCTTTTGTATCTGTGAAACACTAATCAGAAGATTTATTAAATACATATTGTTTAGCAGGTGGACTTTCTGATTTTAGGTTAATCAAATTAAATCTTGTTCTAATAGGAGCTTAACATCGGGCCACGAGTCTCATTTACATAAATCTGCCTCCATGTGTGGAATACATTAATATCCTCGTTGGATGATGATTATCCTCATGTTCAGTTGCACATATCTTTTCCTCACCTCCCGTCTGTCTCCAGTAGCGAACCTCCGCCTCCCCATATATTCCGTGGTTGCGGTGAATGATGGTGCCATCTGGTCTTGTGGGAAATTAGAGGCAGGAACGTAGGGGCAAATGGCCCCCAGCAAGCCCTGCCCAGGAGGGAAAGGCAGGCAATCTGCTACAGACTGTCTCCACACTGGAATGCACCATCCCACTTCACTGGAGCCCTACTGACGGCCTTTCTGGAGACGACTCACTAAAACACGCTAAGGGCTAGCGCAGCTCTGCCAAGAGCTACTGTGGAGGAGAGCTGCAGCGTGGTTATGCTTTGTTTATCGAGAATGTTGTCCTCCTGGTTGGAGGCCATCGCCAATCTTGGTTTATTGTTCTTCTTTCCAGAAGATGTATTCCATGGAAACGAGTGAGATGTTTTGAGGCCATTAGATACCTTTAATTTCACAAAGAGAAACAAGGGTCATTTTAGCATCTATTTTTTGGTGTTTGTCTGATTCTTATTATCCTGCCATGTGTGTAGTAGAATGAACAAAATCTCCTAAACTGCTGACATTATGAGAAGCTGCAGTAGCAAGTGCTTGAGTCAAGACTTGCCTTGACCGTTGTACTACCTAGGAAGTGTTTCTTGTAATACGCAGGACGGATATCGCTGGTGGCTTCTCATAGACGCCGTAGTGTAGGTTTGTTTCCTAAAGACATTCACAAATGTTATAGGGGATTCACCCACCACTCTTCCGTATGCATGTCTCTGCTGCATACTCGATGTCTCACTGCGGTAGAAGGGTCAGAGTATGAGTATATAACACAGAACTCCTGGAGTAATTAGTGTTAAGTGTCTTGCTCAAGGACACTCTGGCATTAGTTGTTATGGGAAAAATACCAGGACAGCCTGTAAATGTACATTCTGATGTAATGTTTATGTTGTACAGTGTGTAAATATGTAAGGCTTTGTTCTCGTGACCTTGATGATGAGATGTAATGCAGTGAAAGTCACAGTGTGTAGCATGCTGTAAGGCAGAGACGACCATAACAAGCACAAGCTCACTGCTCTCATCTCCACCTTCATCTACCTGTGTAGGACTTCCACCTGCTGTATGAGGAGGCGCGCTATTACCAGCTGACGCCCATGATCAAGGAGCTGGAACGCTGGAAGCAGGAGCGCGAGCAACGACGGATGGCGCAGCCGTGCGACTGCCTGGTGGTGCGTGTCACACCCGACCTGGGCGAGCGGATCGCGCTTAGTGGGGAGAAGGTCCTCATTGAAGAGATCTTCCCTGAGACTGGAGATGTTATGTGTAATTCAGTCAATGCTGGCTGGAACCAGGACCCAACGCACGTCATCCGCTTCCCCCTCAATGGCTATTGCAGGCTCAACTCTGTCCAGGTAACACAGCAGAAAGAGTTTTACATGGGTTACCACAATGCAAATACTACGAGTGTAGCTCTTATTACTGTATTATTTAACTGCAAGCACATTATACAACCCTGACGGCATGTTATGAACATCCTCTGTCACTTAGAGAACATCTGCACAGAATGCACTCATTCATTTGACAGTTTTAAAAAGACTTATTTTTAGATTAAATTGAAGTCATGTTGTTACATGTAATGTTATTTTAAATGATGAAAAAAAATTAATTAATGTTACAAAATAAAAGAGAAAATGCACAAATCACCTAGGTAATAAACAAAGAGCAACTCCACAGTATAAATGTAATGGGATTCATTCCTGACAACCTGTTAAGGATAGTTTCCACTGCTGCAGCAATTACCCCCAACACATGCAGCACCAGACAGCATTAGTAATAAGTGTAGCCTCTGTTATTTATAAACTTTTTATTTTAATTAAATGACCATCAAGTGTCATGTTAACAATATAGAACCGCGTGTTAAATGATTCAATATATGTCCTTATACCAAAGGATGCATGTCTTCCTCTTAGGATTTACAACCAGCCAATTCAAAGGCTTAAGACAACTGATTTCCTTTTTTATATATACGGGAAACCTTGTCTTCTGGATTGTGTTGTTCTGGATCTACAGAGCTAGGAGTTTTCCGTGTTATATTTGATTAAGCTTCATCAGCTGTGTGAAGCATGTCTTGGTTTCCTATAAAAAGTCGATGCTTGATGCAGAGCAACTGTACCATATTTTTCGTTCTATAATTTAAAGCTAGAAATGATGAGATGTATGCAAGGCACACGGAGCTGTCGTAGTCAATATGTATAATGCAATTGTGCTAAACATTTAATATCTAATTACAGTGTTACACAAAGCAGTTTATGTCTTTCTTAATCCATCCATTTTCCTAACTGCTCTCTTCAATATGAAGTATTTTTACTTTTTCACCTCAGCTTTAATTTGAACAGGAAGAGGAAGTGAAGTTCTATTCAATGTCTCACTAGTTAGGATTTTGCCGTACGTTTTTATTCCATAGTTATATTGTTTTCTATAGATGATTGATAGTGGATGAAGGCGTTTTCTGGGGTCAGTCCTGTCTTTGAGGTTAGCCATAGGACACAGATTCCGCTGACTGTGAGTCAGTCAATATGATCTGTGGCCTTGTATACATTCGGTGTGTTGTCACAATGGAGACTGTTTTTTACCTTTTTTTTCCGCAGTAGATTCTGCTGAGTAAGCAAAATATTTTCTACCACCATCCATCAACGTACAGCACAGTAGTGTAGCGGTAGTAACCCGGGATGTTGATGGCGAGACTCGTACACCCGCTCAGTCCAGATATTGTATATACTTGTATACAGATTTTATTTTAAGATCACGAGAGTTTGCTGTATAGTCAGATTTTTTTTAGTAAGTTAAATTAAGGAATGCACCTCAAAGCGTGTATTTGGCAGTTTGTCCCATTTCTGGCCTTTTACACTGCATTTTGTTACAGGAGAGCTCATTGTCACTGACTGTGATAATAGCTGCTTTGCTCGAGCAACACTCAGTGTGTTAAGAGATTACCAGAGGTAATGGCAGCTGTACAGTGTGTGTTGTTTTTATGTTCTGTTCATTAATGTACTTTCACAGTTTCCAAATAGCTGTTGTGGCTTGAGCATGATGTGACGTCTGAGCCTGTCTGTCTCTAGCAGTCTTATCATCATGTTATACTATTAAACAGGTAGTTTGATTGAGATTAACAGAGCGGCGTTGCCCACAGTCGGTAGTAAAGCAAGATTTTAAAAACAGTGAGTGTGGAACGTGAGAGGGGGGACACTGAGGGGAGACATAACAGCCTCACACCACAGGCTCGATATAACACACTTGAGTGCCCAAAGCCATGAAGAGGCCAACACATACAGGAGCCTTACCCCCTCCAGCACCCAGAGAAATCCTCTCCCAGGCAGGCTAGTGCACTCTGACACCTCCACTTCCCTCCTGCCAGTGTGAGAGACCACCTCCAGGGAGAAGAGCCTAGCAAGTGGGACAAAGCACGCGTGGACTGCGGTCATGTTTTTCTGCAAAAAAATGAAGAAGAGGAATGGAAAGGGGGGAAAATGATATGCATAATTTACGCTTTACTCCTTTTTAAGACACAGCTCCTTTTTTTTAAAAAGACTCCAATATAACACCGCTTGAGGCGATTGAAATACACGTATTGCATTTTTTAATACCATACTTACAATTTCTCAAACAGCCTAAACCAGTTTATACTTCTTTTATAGATTTTTAAATGACTTGCAATATAATTAATTGGCCGCATCAACTAACACAACATTTTCCCACTATGTTTACTAGTGAGACTGGTTACGGGATGTGAGTGCATCTGACTAGCATTGTATGAGAGGAGTTTTTATCGTTCAGGTTTTTATTAGGCTGCTCCTTCGAAAGTGAGGTGACCTGCAATCCTCATGTCAGACAAACTGCTAACAGCAGGACGGGCTGACTCCTCCGGGTTTCCTGTAAGCCCTTTTGTTTCGCAGCACAGCCTCTTTCGGTTAAGGTGGTGTTATTTGCGGATCGTTTTTTGTCTAGTGCTGGCCTCTTTAAGACACACAAATATACAACGTTCAGTTTGGAGAAAAAAAATCAAAGCGCACACACACACACACACACACATATGCGTGCACAGTGGAGGGGCCCGGCTCATTGAGTCGATGTAGATGAGGACACAAGGAGCAGATGGAGGTGTTTTTCGGTGTAAGGGGAGATTTTTCTAAACAACTTATTCATTTTGTCCTCTGTCATTGTTGCGTGAAGGTATGAGAAGGTTAGAAAAAGAATCCTTTTCTTACTCGCCAGACAATGAGCCTGTGATCTGATTTCAGTCCTGGACCCCTACCCAAGGGAACACACATGCAACCACACCCTGCCCACGGAGAAAAAAAGAGGGGTGAGATGCAGCGCGATATGAACCAGAGTATTTCTGACTGGACTGGGTTTTGTAGAGGTCTTTGACAGGAAAGCGACAACTATGCGACAACTTTTCCATTTTTTAAAATGTCTTATTGGTGTTTAGTTGCAGAGGATTTTACTGAAGCTAAGGTACTGTTGCTGTCTGGCCCAAGGCTGGAAACAGCTAGACCTTGTGATACTTTGGTCACAATGAGATAACATGACATTTGTTAATACTCGACTGTGCACTAAGCACAGAAACCTAGTTTCTGCAGTTTATTATTCCGTTTTATTCACTTAAAGTAACACCCCTAAGGTCAGTAAAATTGCTTATACTTCGAAGTAGAACATCAATTACTCTGTGATATTTAAACCATTTCAAGGATTCTCTTTTTTAGGCTTCAACCCAGAGTATCACTTTCTGCTGGTACTACGTAGTATCACTTTCTATATCCAGTTAGAGATATAACATTACAAATATTTTGCATCAGCCTTCTGCAGAGATTCTTGGAAGTAAAGTCTTGCAGTATTACATTGGTAAATTAATCTCCTTCTCCATCTTTCATCACACACATTCAAATGTGAGAGAGTGAAAATAAATAAATCCACCTTGGTGAGTGATTCTCCATGAAGTCATGAATGGAATTTAGAAGATAATGCAAACCACCTGGTCTGTGATGTCGATCCAGCAGGGAGAAACCGAGCGCAGCAAAGGCACTTAATGGAAGGAAAACATTTAGCCAAAGAGCCACAGAGGTGTACACACACACGTCCCAGAGCTGGAGCCAGGCCTGCTGCTCCATGCATCACCATGATGAAGCACTCAGATCAGACCGGAGCCAATCCGTCCTTCATCAATGTGACAGCAGAGGCAGTCGTAGAGAAGGGCCCCCTGTCCCCTCGCTGCCCAGACGGGGAACGCAACACATCGCAACACTCTCTTACATGTCACTCTGCCACTCCATCAATCCTGCGCTGGATGGAAAGAGAAAGCACAGCTCATCAGAGCAGAGGAGGCCACACAAACACCTCAGCGGCAGAAAGAGAAGTCGTAGTGCTGTAGTCAGGGGTCCCAGTGTAGGTCTGTGGGCATCATATTAATCTGCAGAGTGATGAGAGCAAAAAGGAGTTGGACAGCTTTAAAAGTTAGAATTAGATTGAAATAGTTTTGTGTTTGTCGGTTGCCTTAGCAACATCCAATATAGCAGCAAAAAAATAAGCGAGAAAGTAATTAATCAGAGGAGTTTTGTCAGTTGCACAAACACAGTTGCATGACAATATGCTGCAAATACTGGGAGAATATATGACACTGTCAGAGTGTTTTTGTCGCATGTGATTCCTATAAAGTCGAGCAGATGGCTCGGAGAATTAGAAAGAGTCTGAGTTTCTCGGCTGTTTTATGCCAGATGCTTGCGATAAGGAGAGGATACGACGCACAGACTGCAGTTAGCACTCTTTGTCACATATGAAAGACTGTGCATAGTTAAACAAAAGCGACCCCCTGTGTGCAGCACCAATCTCAATGTGTGTGTGCGTCACATGTGTCAATCAACCGTAAGAGTCCTGTGCCACAAGGAGCAAGTGTCTTCCAGCACCTCCTGAGAGGTGTGTATCTGTGAGAGTGTGTGTGTGTGTGTGTGTGTGTGTGTGTGCGCACTCCAATGGCCATCAATATTACATTGTGCTCTGGTTTCCAGCCCTGAGACACCTCCACTTTGATTCTCGCCTCGCCGTCTTTGCTATGTTGGAAATATACGACACTGGGAGGTTAGAGGAGCTGATATCACCTCCTCATCCCCAGGGCCAAACCAGATTGAGTGGCAGCTCAGTAAGATGGCTATATGTTGAGTGGCATGTGTGCGTTCGGGGTGGCAGATCCCTGTGCAGCCAAGTCGACCCTGCAACAATGAGAATGGTTTATTATGTTTCAAATGTATAGAGATCACCGGGGATGAAGAGGGTGAGAAGCTTTTATCTGGCTTCCCACTTCAGTGACACAGTCGGGCGAAAGACGTGTCAGAGTTGGAACTCCCAAACTGTGGTGCAGTGTTCTGACTTGGTGACATACAGCACGTAAAGGCCATCGCAACAGTACTGGACTCTGGCAAGGTGGTCTGTAAGTTCAAAGTAGTGTACAGGAAAGGGAACAAAACAAACACAGCTAACCAGCAGCAATTGCATTTCACGGAAATCACCATGCCTGGAATTATACTTCAACCAATCAGATTGCTCACATGCAACTCGCTGTCAGAATTTTGTTATGGTTTCGCTCAAGTGAGACAGGAAAGTAAGCAGAGAAATCTGCATAAGTACAACATAAGCTGAGATCTGAAGGCCTGCGGTCACAAGTATGTAGTGCTGAGCTGAGCCACCAGGACATGTTTTGGCTTTTAAAGGAGTGCATTACTTTCTGTTGTCAGCTGGGATTGATTTCAGGACATTGTCCTGTGGACATTGAAACCTTTTGCTTGGATACATCTTAATTATTCAGTGCATTGTTTATTCCCCCATGGCACTAATTCACTGTGTCAAACTAAATGTGAGGTTTTTATGGTTTCTTATAGTCATTACAGTATCCTTGAGTCAGTTACAACTATCTATAATAATATCCTTAAGTCTTTTGTGTTGCCATGCATTAATGATAAAAGTGTTTTCAGACTATCTTTATTGATCAGGCCATTCTCCTCTGTGACCAAATTCATTGCCGAACATGACAGAGTCCCACATGCTTTAAGAGATGATGGGGAAAAAATGCAATGTGATGCAATGATCAAAGAAGGCTATGTAATATCATTTCCATAATCGTTAGGCTCCTCCGTCGTCTGTCATGGATTTGGGAGTGTTTGATGCTTGGGCAGGTCTCTTAATTAGCCATCCTCACCATCAGCTGTCTGCCGCCCCTTCTGTCTCACAAATTACAGAGTTTGTCGTTGTCGTATGGCCAGAGGACAAAAAAAGGAGGGGGGCAACTTCACCAAGTGGTCTTTTCTGCTTACAAGCAGCATGTCGCCCCACATTTTAGTTTTAATCAGAGTGTCGGTGTTTGGGGGGTGTCAGACTTGCTCAATCAGTTTATATGTCAATATGTGTGTTACGATTTGCATTTGTTCGTGTTGTTGTGCACATCACGACGTGTCTCACTTTATGTGTGTGATTTATCAGGTTTACTGTGTTGTGCTAATCCTTAGTCATGAGAAGCCGCAGCCCTTCAACCTGGAGACCTCACTGTCCCCACTTCAGCCCCATGGGGCCCTCAGTTGTGTAATTAGACAGGTCATCCTTTGCCATGAGTGCGCGCGTGTGTGTGTGGAGGGGGGGGGGCATCTGAAGAAACTGATCTATTTTGTGTGAAGTTCTCTGGCTCTGTATCTGGCAGACGGGTTAGCCCTTGGCGAGACCTTTCATTTTCATGCGTTGCACACTCCATTAAAAGAACGGGGGTATAAGTAAATACACGGCACTCTGCACACTGGGATTTAGATATACCCCCTCCAAAAAAAATCCAGCATCCCACAAGGATTACAGAAGATGAGGAGAGAAAGTGATGTTGGAGTTCACGTGTTTGTGTCTGAGCATATCTACATTTGGTCGACTGTGTGTGTGTCAATGCACAGACTCAGGGGCGAACATGCATCCCCCTCCCCTGTTCTCTCCCTGCAGCTTCAACACTTTGTCCTCACTCAGATCACCCAGAACTCGCTCTCCTCATTCACCACACGTCCCTCTCTCCTTTGCTCATGGACCTCACTTCTCCTCTCACCCCAGCCTCATTACTCAAATTAGAAGCTCCAGTAATCACCATGCTGAGCTCCACTCAGCTCCTTAACACACCTCACTCACACTCTGCTTTCCTCATCCCTTTGAGCTCATGCCCTCGGTTCAGTAGCCAATCCAGCACAAGCAGCATGAATATTGCAGAGGTGTTGTGATGTTGGAGTGCCTTCTGGTTTTATTCCATCTCTACGTGTGATTGAGGGAGGGGGAGGGTAAATGACACATGGCGCATGTTATTACTGATGAAGATCTTAATGTGTTACCTACATTTACTGGTGATAATCGTTCTAATGCAAACCATCAAAACTCGGAGATGTCAGTAATATGTGAAAAAAGTACCTGACCGACAAAGGTTTTTAAAAAAATGACATATTTACCATAAAGTAAGCTCGGCTAGCTTAATCGGAGTAAAATATCAAGCCAGTTAGATATCAAAGATTGTTAATCAGTGTCAGCTGTTTTGGTGAAATGACCAACGGCTGTGGAAGGTCCTTAGCCCATCAGCAGGACCAATATCTGCTCTTTGTTTTGTGCCGTGTTACGCTGCCTGCAACATTGTTCAGCACGATCGGTCTGACGATGGGTCAGGGTTGGTCTGAGGAGTCTGATCCTTATTCCACTGAGCTACCAGGCCACCATGAAAAGCATCAAACCTGAAATTGACCTTTCTGTCAGTGACACTTAATATTAGCCCTGGTAACATGTTTTTTCCCGCTGCAGGTTCTGGAGCGTCTTTTCCAGAAAGGTTTCAGCGTGGCGGCTTCATGCGGAGGTGGTGTGGACTCGTCCCAGTTCAGCGAGTATGTGTTGTGTCGCGAGGACCGACGGAGTCTTTCGATCAACACACCAATCAGGATAAAACAGGAACCCCTGGACTAGAGCATTCCGGGAAAGGGACTTAAAACCCACCCGACAATACTCAATACCATCTTCTCTCACCTCTTAGCCCTTGTCCTCCCCTACCCCTGCCCCTTGCCTACCTAAACAGGACCACGATCACCCCCCAGCTTACCTAAGTATTAGCAGAGGCCTGTTAACCATGCTGGCCCTGCAGAACTCAAAGGGGAATGTAGAACCACACAAAGGAAAAAAGCGTCAGCAACGAAAGCTTTTGATCATGTTAATAATGCCCAAAGAACCCGGGACTGTGATGAGAACAACAACAAATGGACACAACAGCAGCTCACTTGAACCATTTTGGTACCATGACTTGTTGATTTTGCCCTCATCTCTTCAGAATAAGATGGGTCCTGACCCTTTGGGAGGGACACAGCTGAACCCCAACCCACAAAGCCCCCCAGCACGTTACCAACACCCTCTGTCAGCGGTGTGTGAACCACGTCAGTGTCTGTATGAGGCCCCATGTCTTGTCCGGCTGGTGACAAGGCTGGCCCACAAGAAGGCTTTGGCAGACAGGACACGTTTAAGGATGACAGGAAGAAGACATAATCCACTCTTGCAAATCCCTCAAGAAGCCCCAGTCTCTGAGAACCCCCCACCCCCTCCCACCTTACCCCACAGGCCTCAGCATCATTTGCCAAACTGATTGTTTATTACAGTTTTTCATTGTTGTTTCTAAAGTAAGTTGTTCTTGCTCCTTTTGCTGTTCTTATCATGACATGGTGTAAACAATTATTATTAATAGGATTATTTTTAATGTCTCTTTTTTCCTTTCTCCAATATGAAGGATGTATGAACGTTGTATTCATTAGGCTTTGAGAGCTTGTGAGGGAGCGTTTCTTGGCAGTGGCTGCAGAAACTCAGATGTCTGCAGGCTACGTGGCTAAAGCGATCTGGCTGGCAATGCATTCAGAGCCGGAAAAAGTCCCATTGTTCAAATGGTGATGGAAGAGAACCTGGATGTTTCAACATTGTTTATGGTCAAATGTGCAGCACACATAAAAAAAACTCTGCTTGTTATCTCTAAACAGAAACTTAAAATTGTTTATAAATTTAACATCTGAGGTAAAAGTTGCACAAGCTCTAGTGAATTGCACTTCTGTTGTTCTGTTGAGAAAGTTGAAGACTTGAGGACCAACATTGAAAGCTGACGTTTACCATGTCTCAAGATCAGCAAGAAATGTACTCCTAAATGCTTAATGTTTCTTTGCACTTAAATATTTCCAAGAGTTGTCCTGCCCTGTCTCTCTCTCTAAAATACATAAGTGAGCACCAAGGTGCCAAGTCGAGCTGTTTATCCCATCATTTCCCGGGAGACTGAAAACTTAAAATGTGTATTAAAACTATAACACTGGTAAAACGTCCAACAGAGCAAATGTCTTAGGTACAAAAGTGGAGGTGCCTATTTTGTTGATTGTACAAACATAAAAACATCATCTGTTTTTTTTACAGCTTATAGCTGAAGAAGACGCAATGCATTATTCACAGCTGTATGAGGGGTCCTGACAGTTTTGTTGAGAAAGCTCACAGTACCTTCAGACCAAGTTTAGAGTCTCTGATTCAATATTGTCACTTCTAAGCCAAGATTATTTTAGTGGTTCTTCTCATGTATGTATGCAGAACCTAAAGTGAACTGTACTCTCAGCATCTGGGTGTTATTCACACAGCGACGAGTGGGTGGCATTTACCCTATCCTGCTCTCATTCTTTTGGTCTTATTCTCAACATTTCTGGATCAAAGATAGAAACAAGAAAGGCTGCAGTTTTCATGCTTTATATGTGTGTGTAACTTACAGATGCTGTTTCTTCCATTCCAAAAGAATGAGAAAAAAAGAAGCTCATTCTGATCTTTGTGGGTGCTGGCAGTTGTATGACTTAAACTGGGTTTGCTTTCAGAAACTAGTCGTTCATTTAAAATGAGCAGTAGTTCTTCTGACCGCGCTGCCCTAATATCTGCTCTCTCCAGATGGCCGCTGGTTAAACAAGGCCCAATGAGTGGATAAAGATGAGCTCAGAGTACGTGTAGCTCCCAGTCCTGCACAGTCCTCCCTGGGGGTCTCTCTCACAATCAAGCCCATCTTTGTTCTGACCTGCCAGTGGCCTGCGCCTTTGCATCCAGTCGCCTCAAAGGGAATGGTCAACCAGGCCTTTCATGTACCGAGGCACAGTGCTCCTCTGCCTCCCTGAAGGCTCCGAGCACAGTGGTGGCAGCAGAAACTCGGGTTGCACCCCCTGCTGCTGTGTCATCGCCATGCCCTGGTTTTCAAACACCCTCCTACGCTGGACCACACCGCAACAAACCAAACAAACTGATGAGTCAAATCTGGGCAGACTCAGAACATACTGTACAGCAAAGAGACTTGACTGTGCTGGGTCCAAGATCTTTGATCCAGTTGAAATGAGGTGTGGAAACTCATCTGGGTTAGGTCTTTAGGAAAAAGGGGGAAAAGTGATCAATGCTGTACTAAAACCGCACATTTGTAAGAAAGTCTTTTTTTGGGGGGAGGAAGAAAAGAAGACATATTTTCTTACTGGTGTGGCATTTTAAAAAAGGCCAATATTTGAAATGTTTGCTGGCTTCGAAGAGCGTTGAAGAGCTGAGGGGAAAATAAAAAATATATATAAGTGATTGTTGAACCTCACATATAAAGTGATAAAAAGAAATAAAGATAGCACATATGTGTTTTGCAATAAACAATCTTGGGTGGCCCTTCCAACACAGCCCATCAACAGCAGGATAACCATAAAGTCGACTGGACTGAAAATTTCTTAGACACGCTCACACATGCCATGCTTATCAGATGAAGTGTTCAGCCAGTTCACATGTGGCATTCACTCCACCTCTGAGGCAGGTCAGATGTACAGTTATTGTATATTGAATTATCAGGACTCTGGGTTTTACAGTGTTTTTAAGAGACCTCTAAGTCCTCTTCACGAAAAGAATGAAAAGAATTCAAAGCATTACTTTGTGTACATATGGATTAAAACATTTCAAAAGGTATAATAAGGTGCAAATGTATATTATTTAAAGTGTTTAAAACAATTAGACTGTGGTATTAAAGGGCATGTGTTCATTTACAGTGTCTCCATTTGACTTTTCTTGCATATTTGCGATAATAAAAGGATGTATTGTATATCCGACGTGTCTCATTGCTCTGAAATTGTTCTGTTAACGTCAAAATGGGGAGGACAATGTCTACTTGTCAAAGTTACCTCTATTGACTAACGCATGTAGTGCTGGTTTAGTGAATTGTGTTGTTATATATCAGCGTAAAAGCAAATCAAGTCACAGCACTTAATAGAAATAGAAGAAACCTCAGGAGAAGCAAACAGAGGAGGGATCCTTCTGCTAGAACAGAGATGTATGGTGCATGTCATGTGAAGTATACGTCGTCCCAAACTATAAGGCTAAGTAATAAACAGCAAAAAGGCACCACATACAAATTAGTCATACACACCTGAGATCATATTTTTCTAGAGAGCAAGACTGAAGCAATTACAGTAAGAGCTTTGTCTGACAGCAGAAGAGCTGAGGGGTCTGGCTGCACCGCGGTGAACAGTCATATCCGGGAGCCAAACCACAAAGTGTTTTGCAAACCAGCAGTAGAGTTTTAGTTAATTCTCTGTTGTTGCGGGAGCCAATGAAAGATTGAAAAACTGGTGTAATATGTTCATTCTTATGTGTAAGCACGCTGGCTGCTGCATTCTGAATGAGCTGCAGCTTTGAGAGCGGCGTGTTTGTCTGTTTTGGTCGTCCAGCAAAAATAGCACTACAGCAATCCAGACTGCTGGAGATGGATACATCAAACTTTGGATATCCTCAAGTGATGAAGAGCTTTCCTGAGATCAAGAATGATTCTAAAGTAGTGGACCAGCTCATTGGATTTTAAAGACAGGGAATCTTAATGTGAACAAACTATCCGTCTCTGCGTTTCAGGACTTAAATAATTGCTGTCCTAATTACCGATGACGTGTAGACATGTTTATCACAGATGGGGTGTCAGATTGAAAAATGATGGTGTGCATCCGGTTACATATTCAGGAGGTTAACTTCAGTGTCCATAGTGCTGGTGAAGCCTCATCAGTCTCAGCAGCTTACTGTACACGAGCACGTGAGGGGAAGGTCATCTTCAGGGCTGAATCCAGATCAGCAGAACGAAGCTCCAGAGGGACTGACAAATAGGCCAAGATCTTGAAAAAACCAATATGCTCCCAAACCCCAATATTTTGCACTGAGTTAAACGGTTTGGTCTTTTCAAAAATGCTTCTGCTTAATTAGCAGCAGAAACCTAGGGGGACTTTTCATAGTTGAGCAGCAGCGCTTGACTCAGTAATGGAAATGAAGCAGGCTGAATTAGAAGTTGACTTTGTTAAAACATAGCTGCTTATTTTTCTTTTTCTTCTGAAAGAGCAAGGAATGAACACAGAGAGACACGCTGCTTAGTAATTAAGCCATTTTAGAATAAAATTTACATTCTTTTATTCCTGCTTCCTACTTACAGACATCCTATTATGTATCTAAAACCAAAGAAGTAGACAAAGTCAGCACCTGCTTAGTTTAGTAAACAGCTTATTTATTCCTTTACAAAATAGGTACAAATACATAAGTGTTGTCTTTTTCACACAAACAGGAAAATTTCCAGATATGTACAAGAGTTTACCAAAAATAACGTGGTTCTAATAAACACATAAATTCGTAAACAATATTTACAAATCACTCTTACATTTAAATGTTATTTTCCCAATCTGTCTAGCAGTATTATCCTATTCTTTTGGCTAAAAAGCTGAAGTAGTAGTAGTAACAAAGTCCTCCTGGGAAACCATAAAAATCATTATTAAAATTATTCTAAATCATCACAATAGATATTTTTGTGCTTGTTTTTAAAACATGGTATATTGGAGATGAAATTCATGAAAATATGTTTTGCATAAAAGCCAATCAAAAAAGAAAAAAAAGGGAAAAAGGCAATATATTAATTGTTAAAAATAATTGTCATTTAACCGAAATTGGCAATTTTGTTTTTATTTTACTATAATACAGCGACAACTTTCAGCTCTCAGGTAAAATAGTAAAAAAAAGTGCCGTCAAAATGTACAACACACAACAGTTATTTCAAATGTCACCCATATTTAAATTAATTTCAATATGAGAAGAAAAGCTGCATAGAGGCCAAGATATTTAGTTAAATAGAAAAACAACATAATGGACTTTATTACATAATACAATGAGGATTTGTAAAAGAAAAAATGAATAAGGTGACAAAGCAGAACGACATGTAAAAAACAGGCATTTGCTCCATTTCTGTCTTCAGTCAGAAACACAAAGAGAGAAACAAAAGGCAGAAGAAAAGAGAAATTAGTTTTAGGCTGGGATCAGACTAATGAATCCCTCCACAGTTGAATATTACCTTACAGCTGCAAAATCTAATGCTGGATAACTGCTGTGCACTAAAACATTTTGTGGACTACCTTTGTCATTCAGTCATCATTAGCAAAATAGGAGTGAGCCGAAGAGGGCTCCAGGGACCCCCTCGAGAATAATTAAAATCTAATTTCTTCAATCAGCGTTAATGTGCACACAGTAACGCAAAAGGGAAAGAAAAAGGAATGTCTTTTTTGATCTGAGGTTTCAACCAGTCCCACAGCTACAACTAACACCCTCTCAGAATCAAAACGCACCGTCCTGTCCAGTTATGATGGAGACAGGACACAACGTGCAAATGTGTAACTGTGAAAACAATGTTCACACGGTCTGTGGGTAAAACAAGGGCAACTAACCAGAGAGTGAAGTCAAAGTGAGGACAGTGTCCATTTGTCCCATGTGGGTAAGGGTCACTAAAACAAACACTCTACAGGTGAACTAAATGAACCGTGTAGATTTGACTCATTCAGAGCACATGGTTTTACCACAACATCAGGTTGACTGATGAGTTACTCCTTCTCTTACAAAGCTTACACGTGATAAAAATAGACATGCTGTAAAATAATTCCAAAAAGAACTATTTACACGTACAGTAAGGAAAATGAATCTGAGGTTAGATGAAATCTTGAAGCCTTGGTATAGAAATCTGTAAAGTCTGTAAAGTACTGAATTCATTTAAACTACATTCGGTGAACTCTGTTCTTGTGGAGAATGTCGTAGGCTGTATCGAGGTGTGAACATATTTCAGTAAATAAACGTCCTTTTGAGGTGGCTCATTGAAGCTAACGTTAGCTAACATACGTTGGACAAGTTCTGGGTCAGGTCCTGGGACATAAAAACATTGTTCCTCAAACAAATCCAACTTCAACGTGAAGAATTCAATATGGCCTTTAAACTGAATGCTCAATCTACACATCATGAAGCTAAACAAATAAGACACGGAACAACAGTTTTATTTTTGTAAGATTTTTCTATCGCTCTCTCGCTTTCTTCTTATCAAAAGCTACATCAAACGTCACTACAGTACATATGGAGACACAGCTGAAACATTAGATCCGATCTGAAGGCACATGGCTGGGAAGGAGGAGGAGGTTGAGGTGGGCGCTGAGCGGAGCACTGTCTACTTGAGCAGGGCACGGTAAAGGAGGAGCGAGTGGGTGGTCTCTCTCTCCTGCTCCATGTAGAAAATTAAGTCCCTGAGGTTGACACGAGTGATGCGCTGCCGTGTGTACTGGCGCGAGGAGGTGGATGGGGCGGAGGAGCTGGCCGGAGAGCCCACTGTGCTGCCTGAAACCTGCAGACAAGGAACGGGTAAAAAGGTTAGAATGAGGGATTCATAAAGGATTCCTTAAGACCCTCCACTGCTAGAACTCAACTATTTCCACAGCTGCAACACTATACAGCACACATTGTTCAACCTATCGCCAGTTTATTTCAGGAACAGCACTGTTTTTGCATAAGTAAGCAGATGATTTATGGCTTTCACAAACAGGGAACCAACCAAACCATACAATACAATGTCCAATGTGAATATATCAGTATTTCATTTCCACAACTTCACATAAATTACCCTGTTTAAGGTTAGACCACATAACCACTGGGACATTATACCAGCATGTCTCAGGTATTTATTGGACTGTCAATAAAATAGTCCCAGAGAAAGAGTCCTAGACTATGTTCACAATACAGACCTTAATGCTCTATTCAGATTTAGTATCCAGCTCCAGTGTGAACACCGTTACAGTCCTAAGCTACCAAACAAGTCAGATTGTGCAGCTCTCAGAAAATGTTTCAGTTAAAAAAATCCCTTATTAATGAAATGTTTTTTCATAAATGTCCAGCAAATCTGACACTCCTTTATCTCACCTTTCACCCTAGTCCCCCTCAGTCACCCTGCCGCTGCCCTACTCCTTATTTATTTTTACCTGACTATGAGACGCTGAAACTGAATGTAGGTGACAGACAATGAAGAGATGCACACAGAACTCCAATGTGTCACAAATTGAATATGATTCAGATCTAGCACCACGTACAAAAGCAGGTCAGATTTGATTTGAAACGTTCCCATTTGGTTTGTTCACAGCTCACATGACATTGCTGAAATGTCATGTGAATGTAGCCTTAATGAGATTGGTGATACAATAACTGCATTTTTATCAAACATTTAATAACTGCTGATTGTGTTTGCGCTTCATTTACTGTACATTGTTCCCCTAACAGCTTGTTCAGACGCGATGCAGTCAAAGGGATAGTTTCCATGAAAAGAGCTAAGCAACACTGTGTTTCCCATTCAGTAAATGTAATAATCATTGCTGAATGGCAAACACATCGACAATATCAACAGTAAGGAATGCTGTGGCCTCCAAGCAACCACACACCTCCAATTAAGAAAAATAATCCCTCTTTCAGGGCAAGAATTAGATCAGACAGTGCTTTAGTAATGTCCAGATCTTCAGGTGCATCAGAGCATTCAGGCGTTTCTCTAAAACTAGCTAAACACAAGGCTGTGATCGAACATTGTCAAAGTTCTCTGGCTGCACGGGACACTACACTTTTTACTTAGGTGTTGTTTATGGCCTCTTTGCATTGCCTAGAATATAAACAAATTTCCCCCGTTAAATAAACAAACAAACAAGCTGACATAGATCTGAGCTGACGTCGAACTCTGAAACGGAACCCTAGTTGTTTGCATTTGATCCAGGAAAAATGAGAAGGATAAAAAACGGGAGTGTATACAGAGGCTGATACAAATCAAGAGATGCATTTACATTTGTAAATGAGAAACACTGGGAAAAAAACAAGCAAGTGCCCACTCGAACCCAGGCAGAGAGAGAAAAGACCAACATCTCAGTCAGGAACACCCTCTCACAATTACATTGATTGCACCACTCTGTAAACACACAGCGCAGACAGGCCTTAATTGCAAACATATGATGGGTATGAATTTACAAGAGCCAAATCAAAGTCCCTGCAGCACCCGCCCCCTCATATGCCTGTCTTTGTGCACACTGTATGACGACGCCTTTTCTCAAAATTCCTGCAGTATACTCTCTGACCCCTGATGGGATGATGAGCGAGGATCACTAGAGCACTGTTTCTGCCAACTTTCCTCAACCACCTCCACCATCTCTGGTCAGCGGTACTGACACGCTAGGAGGGAGTTGGGTTGAAGCACAAGTGGGTACAGGCAGCTTCTCGTCACCCTGCGGCACACCAGACCCTCACTTTGGGGAGCAACCCCGGCCTAATCAGGTCAATCATGGCTGACCACATGTGAAAGATGTGCCTGACTACTGCCATGCCAATTACTGCCACTCACAAGTGAGCCGTGCGACAGGGCCACAGATTTTACCAATCAAAGCCATCCATCCACCTGGATGGATGGGCCGTAGTCGCCACAGGCAGTGAGAGCTTGCGTGGCGCCGTGGTCACAGTGGGCGATAGCAGGGAGGAGGGACACAGCAAGTGCAGCTATTGTACCAGTGATCAGGTAATGTGGAGCAGTTCCCAGAATCCTGCATTCCATTCAAGGATGGGTGCAGCCCTAAGTGATCCAAATACAGGCAGAGAGGTCAGCAGTCATCCAGAAATCTACTCCACACAGCCACCTCTCCTCCCTTCGTCTCTATGTGACGTCCGCGTAAATAATGCCAGAAATGCAAACACCAGTATGTTGATGTCTGTATCTATGGAGACCAGTTCTTCTCATTAGTACACGCAGGAAATCATGTTGTGGAGGAGGGAGTGGGGTTGGGAGAGGTAAACACCAACACTAAACAAAGCAGATGGCTGAGTGTCAGTTAAAAAGGAAAGCGAGACATCAACGACCACGCTTTCCCTGTCGCCAGCAATTACACAGTACTTGTGTCTGAAATTCAATGAAAAACAAAATGGCAGGCTTTGTAAGGTCACAGCGGATGAAAAGAAAACCTGAGAAGAAGAGAAAAAGCATGAGAGCGAGCCGAGGCACAAAGAGAGAGAGGAGAGCAAAACTGAAAGTCTCAAAATCAGCTTGGCCAAGAATGATCCATGAGGCAAAAAACAGCATCTGTCATTTTATCTGTGATGGGCCCTCGGAGGCATTATGTCATATGACATATCCATCGTACAGAATGCACAAGGATACTTCGACACATCTCTTCAGACATTTGACTTGTTTGGAACAGGGGACAGAGAGAAAAACAGAGCGAGAGCAGGGTACAGAACCTGAGGACTGAGAGTAGAGGATGGGAGGGGAGGGGAGAGGAGAGGAGAGGAGAGGAGGGGAGGGGAGGGGAGAGGAGAGGAGAGGAGAGGAGAGGAGAGGAGAGGAGAGGAGGGGAGAGGAGGAGAGGAGAGGAGAGGAGAGGAGAGGAGAGGAGAGGAGAGGAGAGGAGAGGAGAGGAGAGGAGAGGAG
>JAUMHF010000017.1:19223590-19263590 GCA_032359275.1 Microctenopoma steveboyesi | reverse complement strand
ACAGACAAACCTGCATACATGCAGACTTGCTGATCTGCTGACTGATGGACTAACTAAAAATCTGGCTGGCTGGCTGGCTGGCTAATTTATTGACTGACTGACTGACTGACTGACTTGGTTGATTGACAATGTGCCAGGGAGCAAAGCTTTCCCACATGTGCTCCTCCACGCTGCATTTCAGTCGGGGAACGCTACTTCATCCCTTCACAGTGTTTACAGTGTGGAGCCCAGCCGTGGGAGTGTTGCCCTGCTTCATCTCCGCGCTCGGCCTGAAACGCCTCCTCTACGGCCGCCATTAATCAGCAACAGAGACTATCTCTCTCCCTTTTTTCGCCTCTCCTTTTTCTCGCTTCTCTACGCCCACAGACATGCTGGATGAGGCCATTTTGAAAGAGTTAACAGATGTCTGCTGATTTGCCCCGGGCTTTCTGACATTGCCCAAGTGATGTATTTGATGTGGAGTTTATTCAGCTCTAATAAACGTATAAAGAATTATAATAATAATTCACAGATGTACATACACAGATTATATGCCAGAGCCTCTCTTTGAAGCAGACAAGGCAGCCAAGATTAACAGAAACAGGAAAAGGGATGAAAAGAGTTTTGGGTCAGTCCACCGATAATCAGTGAGGTCAGGATAAATACCACAGCTTTTACAATTATGCGTCAACACAGACAGCATTTGTTCCCATCACAGGTTCCTTTCCTGCGTCAAAGCCTCAACAAGAAGCTGCCATGGTTGCTGGGTTTTTGAAAATGGAGCAGAGTGAAACACATTTCACATCTCTGCTTTTTCTCGCCGCGTGCTCTTTTTTTAATTTGTCATTTTGGGAACAGCAGAGGGAAAGTAAGTCTGAAAGAATAAAGGGAGAAACACACAGAGACGAGAGTGAGGTCTAGCATTGTGATCATGGCAAAAAAAAATGAGAGAATTACTTTCAAAACAAACAACTTCCATTTGCTTCACAACTAAAGAACAACAAATCTCAAAAATGGCCAGTTGCAGAGCATCTTAATACCCACATAAACCATAAAAACAGCTACACAGCTCCATGGCAATGCATAGCAACCGTGCAGAATTTCAGTCAAGGAGAAAGGAGGCAAAAAAACACCTTATTACTTCTAACTCCTGCAAGCCATTTTGGTCTCCAAAGGTTTTAGAGCGCCGCAGGCCATGTGTCTGCAGTGTTTCGGGAAATGACTTGCCTTCGCACGAACACTGCTATGTTCTGCAGCACTGCTGCCCCCAGCATCCCCGCTCAATTTCTGTTTAACCCCTTCCTGCCTGTCCTCACACTGACTCACTGCAACAGAGAGCTCACACCCAGCACAATGCTGTCACATTGTTCAGTCTCCCACAAACCAAGGCAAATCAGACCAGCTTTTACTCGAGCCAACACATTAACTCCACGTCTAATTTGGCTACTTAAGCATGTGATGGCTGTTCGTGCAGGAAAGGCATAAGGTTATTTGGTGCAGAGAAAGAGAGAGCAAAAAGCCCCTTCACCATTCCACTTGATCTACTACAATGTGCGACACAGTTTGCACACTTGAGTGTGTATCAATGGTGGATTAAATCTGCAAACTCGTTGACACAACACATAATTAAAACATCTTGCTCGAGGTCAGGAATTTTCTAATTAGTAGTGTACTGACAAAGCTGCAATTCCATCGCCCTGAGTTTCAAAGTCCACAGGTTACTGGTAAGATGAAAGCTGACCCTGGAGCACTATTCTGCGGGGCTGTTCATACAATTCCTCAGAAGACAGTCACAGGGTCACCAAGCTAAACAGTGCGCTGCACCCGGAATGTTTCCAAACAAAGAACTTCAAACTTTCCTGCCTGGAAACACGGTCTTGCTTTTTCCCCCCACTCTCACTTTCTTTTCAACCTGAGAGCAACAAAAGATTGTGTGAAGGCAACCAGAGGAAGGAAACGTTAACATGTTTTTTAACTGTTTAATAAAACACTTTAAGCCTGGCTAGCTAAACAATATGTTAAATAATACAAAGGGTTATTAGCGGCGTCTCTGTAGTTTAGGTTGGCAGCAACATTTGGGATTCTTGGCTAATAACATTTTGCTCATATATTGATTACCGCTTCATAAATTGCTTTCAATCAGAATAGAACAACAGCAGCTCATACCAAAACTCAAGATTAAGATTTTTTTTGTTGTTGCGATTTATAAAACAGTTCTATTTGTGTGAGGATCATGATCCAATCAATAAAACACAAGTAATGTGTCTTTGCTCTTTGGTGTTTTCTAGAGAGAGAGTGGGATTAACTGAGGAACTGCCAAGAGCTTGCCTGATAACCTGGACAATTAACACAGGCCAAGTATCTTTGGCTACATAAAGTATCAGAAGTGGAACTTTTTCAACATTAAATATTCAGGGCGTTTCATATACAAAATGAACCCAATTAGAGTTAAAATAGGAGAAGTGTAATGAGTCTCAAGTCAGAATGCTTGTCTTCAGAACTACTCACTAATGAGCCCTTGTTGGTTTTCCACACTTTACTTTCAGTGGTGTGGCACTGTCATTTCTGCTGGTTTTTAATTTTTAATTCAAGTTGAATGAGAGGGTGGTGACTGAGTTAATAATCACGGCACCAGGGTGTTTTGCAGCCGATAGATAGCTGGGAGAAGTTGCCAAATGAGGCTCGTGGTCCGTCCTTTGATGTCTTTGCAAAACGTTCCAAATAGGAACAACCAGTTAACAAAAGCCTATCGAACATAAATGACCACACTAAGGGGAACGCATCCTGAAAATGGTCTAATTAAGAAAAAGAGTAGGCTAGCTAAATGGCATGGCACAAAATAACGGAGCTCACTGACTTGAGAATGAGACCAAAGAGAAAAAGCAGCTCAACTGATCCTACCGCTCTACAGGCGTGCTGTATGCTGAAATGTCAGTCTTCACATAAATCCTCATATGAGCAGTGACACGTTTCACTTACAAGAAAAGCAACGCACCATGGGGCCACAGAAGATATGCAGACGGAGGAGATTAGAAAGCACATTTATGGCACAGGGTCGCATTATGACTTATTCCTTGATCTAAAATTGACATAAATGGGGCCAGTTTTGACATCTTTTAGCCATCACAGGTTCAGATCCTGCGCCTGACGGTTCGCTGGTCCCCATACACCTAATGTGATGTCTGCTAAAAATGAGAGACAGGGAAACAGCTGTCTGAAGAGCAGGTCTGATTCAAATCCAGGCTCTTCAGGGGAAAGTTTAGAGTTTAATGTTTTATGTAGATGGCCCAGAATCACAAACCAAAACTTTACTGAAGAATCCTTCTTTGCAAGAGAGTGTTAGTGAACATTTATGACCCTAGTGTGGTTGTTTCTTAATTAAGAAGTTGGAGCGACAGACAGTCTTTTTAAACTCATTCATTGTGTGCATATAAATATGATTTAATATGGAGAGGAAACGTTTGGAATCACCAAGACTTTACACTCAAATATAAACAAATGAACACCAAAACAAACATAAAAACCTATGTCTAAAGTATCTATAACCATTTCTTCTGCAGGTAAATCATCTAAAACCTAAAACTTTTATCAGTTTTAGGTTTTCAATCAGTGCTAAATTTGAAAGCTTTGCCTCACTTCTTCGAAATGACTGCATCATTAAATAAAACAAGAGAGAAACTAGTGTGCACAAACACTGTGCGTGGGAGACTCAGGTCAGCTGGCCTCATGGGCAGAGTTGCCAAGAAAAAAATACTAAAGTAAAGGCAAATTGGAAAAAAAGGTTGCAGTGGACTTAAGATGGCTGTAACCAAGTCTTGTGGCCTGATGAGCCCAAGTTCTAGATGTGTTTAGAATAAGGTGGAAACATGATGATCAAGGGATGCTTTGGTAATGGGAGAGTCAATCAACACAGATACAGCTCCACAGTGATGGGGCATGCCATGACCTCTGGGCATCAAGTGATTGGGGATATGTTTATTGTGCAGCAATGACCCCAAGTATTGTTCCCAGTTGTGTAAGAATTACTTGGAAAAGAAAGTAGCTGCTGGAACACTGCTACTACTTAATCACCAAATCTAAACCTCATCAAGCTGGTGTGGGAGAAGTTGGACCAAAGAGTTCAGGAGTTTGGAAACCAATCGGCACAGCAAACCATTGGACATTGCTGCTAAAGGCCTGAAAGAAAATCACACCTGAATATCTGCAAAAGTGAGTCAGTCAGTGGCAATCAATAGAAGGCCACAGAAAGGTTAAGCATGCAACTCTGTTGATTTTTTGTGCTTACAACCATCTGATTAAACCAATAAAATATAACTAGAGTACATAACTGAGCAGGTGTTTCCAATGTGTTTCTTGCCAGTGTAAATACACTGCTTAGAGTATGCAATCATAATGGTAGTTTAGCTGATGCAACCCAAAATCTGGTTCATTTGGTGCTACACTGTCAAAATCAGCAATCTAGGTGAGTTGGAGGAAGGGAGATGCTGGCCAACATCACAAAATTTGGACTCAGTTAAGGAGATCCTCATTACAGTTTTGCTGGCACTTTCCTGGAGGCCCCATTTCTCCCTTCAGATTCCACTTCCACAGGCCCAGAAGGCTTCCTTCCTACCTGCACAGCATTTTGGCAACCTGCTCTATTATACCACATACAACAGCATCATTTTCCAGGAAGCTGTGTGTGTATGTGTGTGTGTATAACGCTTATCTACATATTGACTTGGTTTAAATCCACACCCTTGTCTGCCATAATAATTACACATCTTGTAAAAGGAAGTACTCAATTCTTCCTGCACCTGGGGCAGGCAGCTGCAGGAGATGCCCACCGGCGCCCAGCAAACACACCTCCGGCACTGCCTGGTATCCAAACAGCTTCAGCATACACCCACAGCCATTGCCTTCCATGGTGCAATGGCAGCTTTCTCTTAGACTCCAATTGAAGATAAAGCACAGACGCAAGCACGTTTAAATGTGTCCCTATGTGCTGCAGTAACACAGAAGTCCAGATAGGCTGGACAGGTAATTAAGACCTTTCATTTCTTGTCAATGTGTCAGACCACACACTAACTGACAACAGCACACACCTTCACGCACACATGCACACAACAAAGAAGTAGCACATAGTAACACAAGCCATTCCGGGAGGTATGTTTAGATGTATGCGTACTGTATGTAAAAATTGCTGCAAAAGGGCAAGCAGGTCCTTTTCAGTTAAAAAACTAACAAACCAAAAAACTGAAAACTGATGTGGGTGATAGAGGCCATATCCAGCTATTCACAACTCTCCCAAAGTTCTATCAGTGGAGGGTGTTCATTAGTCCAACAAATACATAATTTATGCAATCTAAAAAATACATGTGGTAATGAATCAAAATGGAAATGAGAGACACAGAAACACTGATGGTCTCTGGTGATGCCAATTCTTTGTTTCACAAAACGTGAATAGAGGTCAAATGTTGGGCAGCTGCCGGTCCAGACACAACATTGTTGTTCTCCTGCTTAAAGGCCAAACCAGAGCCAAACCCAGGCCCCTGCTTGAACTAGCATGAATCTCAGTAGATTACAGTTATTCTTCTATAACACTGCCTTATACCGTTCGATGCTTTAGTAAATTCATTCTATCATATTGTGTCTAACCTATTGTTTAAATTGCACTAAACATTCAATAAATACATAAACACAGGGCATCATATTTACCAGACATATAGGAAAGAAAAAGTTAATTTCACACAATTAATGAGACAACAATAGATTGACACAATATATCCAGCCTCACAAGTAGGCATATACCACATGCTAACAACACTGGAGCCCTTCATTGTCTCTCCATTTAGGACTGATAACATTCATGTGCATGGTGGTGTCTAAATTCTGCTGAGATTATTTGTCAAAAACGCCTGAATTTCACAGTTAATTGGCCTCCCTAATTAGCACAGGATGTCTAATTCCCATTGCAGTCAGTGTGCTAAATGGTAAAGCTTTAGCAAGCGGATGCCATTCCTTTTCATTTGAGCAGAGAAACTCCCCGTGCAAGCCGAGCTACACTGTACATTACACACTCAATGATCGATTCTAAATCTTAATTAGGGAAACGACAAACAAGCAAGGGGACTTAATGAACTGTGTACCTTGTCAAACAGTTGGCTTATTATATTTATTGAAATATATGTTAAATTTAATGATTTGGGCAATTAACATAGACCCTTCTGTAATCTCTGGGGGACTAAAAGGGGCCATAGAGGCGAACACCAGGGCCACAGACCTAATGGAAAGCAGCTGACAAATATTTGTCATCCCCAGAGTGCTGAACAAGGCATCAGCCCAGAAGACCTTGGGTTCAAATATAAAGATGTCATCCAAACTTCAGTCTCCCATGCGCTTCAATCCGAGACGTTTGAGCTTCTGGTTAACACTGCTCTGACACTGTAGTAAGACATATTGCAGGCACTGTTGGGAACTTAACCCATTTAATGATCTGAGATGTTCTGCAAAAACAATATAGAAACATAACAAAAGATATCTAAAAGTGAGGCCAGTCTTTATTATTAGTGCCTTTTTTTCATGGCCATCTATTTCTAACTTTTTTTCTAAATTGGTCAAATGGAAAGCAGTGAAAAGCGTGGAAAAAAATTAAGCTGAGCCAAAAGTGCGACTTGGATTTAATATTTTATAATTGCCAAGGGACATTCTAAGATCAATGAATTCTTGCCCGGGACGCACATCAGAAAGAGATGTACTTCAGTCTTTTTAGGGAACATTGGTCTATTTAATTCCAGTGTCTGATGCATGTGAAATATGCCTTCCATGGCCTCCTTCTTCCTCCCCAGGCACTGCTGCAGGCAGACATTACCACTTTTAATGGGCCGCCATGAGAAGAGGCAAGTCAGCCAATAACCCATCCTCGCTAATGGATCGCCTTGTTTGTTCTCTTTCACGATTTTCTGAAGCTAATTTTAGATGTTCTGTTTTTCCATTAAAAGACAAAATAGAGGAAACTGTATCACAAAAATATTTTTGCACACTGGCATAAATGGTGCTTAGACAGAAGGACAGATCAGAAATGTTTCATTAGAGTAACTCATTTATATTGACCAGCGGCGTCGAGTCACGTAGCTGGTGGTTTTTCCAGTATATGAGGAGCAGCTTAAGTGTAACTAGAAGCCAAAACAGGGTCTCTCCCAGTGGGACACCGAGAAAAAAGGCACATCTGAGACCTGTAATAAAAAGCCTAAATAGTGCAATGGTGGAGGCAGTTAAGTTTTTAGGGGTGGGAATCAGCCCATTGATTGATTTATCATCTTCTGCTCAATCAGTCAACAATATATTCACTAGAAAATTTTGCCTAAATGCTGTCACCAGAAATTAAAGCTTGTCATGACTTACACACGATTGCAATGCAAGTACACTGCATCTGCATTTATATGGACATATGAAGCAGTTATATGTTTGTTTTTTATATAATCATATTTCCTTATTATTCAACGGGCATTTGAATTATGGTTTGTGGAACTGGTGACATATACATGTGTAGCTTTAAATCACTTGAATATACTTTTTTCTCTCTTTTTTTCATCCAGGCATCATATCAAGGTTTCTCTTTAAATGACATTCCCACATACATAATTAAATAAATCTTAGGAGTGAAGAGAAACAACTGCTGTAAAAGTATGTGTGTAGCTTACACACACACACACACACACACACACACACAAAAATACTTTTTGACAGAAGATTCACAAATGCAAACTGCTAGAGATCAGCTATGATACTGTAAATGTACAGTCAGTGCTCCATTATTTAGTTTTAAGCAGAGTTACTTCTTACAAGATGCTCGATTTACTACACCTCTAAAATAAAAAGCCCTGAATCAGATTCTGTAGGAATCAAACTACTATCTATGGTGGCATTTCTGCCATCTAGTTGTAGTATTTTGCCTACTCTGTACATATAACCACCTCTTCTCTACCCTCATTGGCATTCTTTTGCCCCCCTGCCAGCACCTAATGAAACATCTTTTGCAGCTTTTTTCCCCTGTTTCCCGGGGCTTAAACCTTGACAGCTGACACTTGAGCTGACATAAAACGTAAAGTCAAAGGAAAACAAACTTAAACACATAGTAACAAGAAAACGCACAGCTCCCTGTAATGTCGTGGTGCTGTGCAGCACAAAGCAATCAGGGTTAAATCTAACAGCATCACAGGAGGTCCTATAAATAACAATAGTAAGTCACATAAAGACACAGGAGTTTCTTAAGTGAGCCATAACAGAGAGAACTCTCTGGGTCTCCAGGGCTCCACCATGTAAGTTTCGGAGGACCCGTGTTGACAACTTCATTAGCAACACCCGCTCTCTAGTCTCTCAAGTCATTCGACAACATTATCACAAGAATAAGAATTTGAAGGCCCAGAGTTTCTATCTCCTCCAGGATGTAGGAAAGCCATGCCGACACAGAACGGAAAAGCAGTGATTGAGGCATCTTCTCTGTCGATCCCTATGAGTGGTGAAGGCGTAGGATGAGGAGAGTGGGTTTGCACAGCGCGGTATAGCACAGCATGGAGCCCAGGATGTTAGGCTGTCCCCATGTCCCTGGCCAGCAGGCTAGCTAGAGAGCCAACCATTATCGGTCCGCCCCCATAACAGTGAGGGGGGGGGGGCGAATTTCATTCTTCAGAAATTTAATTATATCAAGATTAACAAGGGAGGTAATTAATTTCTTAAAGATGGATATCTTTTAAGTGCCCGGGGCTTAACTTTGTTGTCAAAACTGTATATTTAACCATATTTCAGGGCAAAGTTTTAAAGGCAGAAATGTGGATCACTACTTTGCCATGTATGTGGATATACAGGGAGCTTAGTATCTAGAAAGGAAAATTACAGTGTTAACAATAACGTGTACATTTATGGATGGATATATATCTTAGTAATGCAGCATATATAAATCTAATGTCTATTTTTGAATTACTCAAACATGGTATTGTGTTTAATACTGTTTTACATGCTTAGTTCAAGAGAAATTTCACTTGTTCCTTTGGCAGAGTTTTTTTACTTATTTCATGCAAAAAATATCTTGTAATAATTTTTTTTACTTGTTTTTTCCAGTGTGAGTTTTACATTAGATGAGACACACACCTTCCTAAAAGCAAAACTTTGGTCCACAGAATATTTGCACAAAGTCTTTGTCAGCTTTGGTTTTAACCTTGGAAATCTCTTTACTATTGTTGAATAATGGACACTGACCTAAACTGGGGCAAGTGAGGCCTAGTTAAGTCGTTGTTGTGCTCTTATTTTTAGATTGCAGCATTGTGTTGTTTCTGGATCTTAGCATGCTTCACTTTCTCTGAAAGATTCTAATTATGGTTCTAAACACACAGTGTATTTCGCTTTACAATGAATAACCTGATATTTATAGTGTAGTGATACAGACGGATACTGTAGGTCAGATGGCACAACGTCACGTTAAGTACAGTTCATGAACAGCCACCTGTGAGAAGCAGGAATGTTCTCTGCTCTCTTTCACTGTGAATGTTTAACTAATGTATTATTTCTTTAAGTGTGACTCACTAGAAACTTTAACCTGAATGACCGAGGTGGTGGAACACGGATAGACCATGTGTGTGTTTGTGATCTTGAAAGCCCTTTCAGTCTCTTTCCATCAATGGAGGGGGTAAAGCCAGTGATGGTGAGTTAAGTTGGCAGCTACCATTTACAGTTCAACAGACTAAAATGGCTGCTGCGCTGCTTTTTATCTACCAAAAACCTGCAGTCAGAATTGAATTGAATCCAGTATTCCATCAGCCTCAATTGCACTTTAAAACTAAGTAGCACTACATAGTATCACTAAAGATTTACACACTTACTATTTATGTCAACGATTAATTAACAGCTGGTGGCCTGGTAGCTCAATGGGTTAAGAGTCAGACAGGTTCAAAACCTGGTCTGACTCCTAGTCCATCCCCTACCAGGTGTGTCCCTGAGCCAGACACCCAGCGCTAGCTCCCCGTAAGTCGCTTTGGAGAAAAGTGTCTGCCAAGCAAAGTAAAGTAAAGAAGGTATTGTTATGGGCAATTTGTGTTTTGATTTACAGAATTGCGATTTACTATGTGAGGTATGTTTTAATAAAACATTAGTTGTTGAACCTGTTTTCTCTATATCCTTATGTTAACGTTGATAAGAGCAGTAACATTTGTAAAAACCTTAGTTCCATTGTGGATAGTAGCTGTCACAATGTCACAGTGAATACTTCAAGTTATACTGAATGTATTTACGTTCATGTACTGTACATACAATACAATAGCATGTAAATGTGATGCATTTTGGACATACTATATGTGGATCTACATTTATGGCATATGTTTCATATTATGCACAGCGCATTTCAATATTGAACTTAACAAAAGTCAATAAATATCTTCCACATTATAAAAGGGGGAAAAAACAATGTATTTATCATTTCATGCTAATGTTATAGCTACATTTTAAATGCTTTAACCCACAGTCCATAGTGCACTAACCACTGGTGGGTACCACTGTGCTCTGCATTGTGCAGGGGAAGGCAAAGTTGGCAAAGTGCACTGTGTTAAAGCTCTAAGAACGCATGGCATCCAGCCAATAAGCCCCTGTAACCATTCTGAAGCCTCGACTCTGTCTCCTTTGCGTCCTCGCTGAAAATACCGAATTGCCTTGAGACGTAAAGTCAAACTAATATTACAGTTTTCTTGGCATTATGATACTAATAGCAGCCTTCCTGTGCCCTCTTTAATCCTATTTATGTATCATGTAGAGAAGGTGAACCCACACAGGAATCCCTTTTGCTTCATTACAGCCTGATATAAGTCATGTTAAAGTCACTGCATTTTACTCCATATCCCATCCTGTATTGCTTATAATAAAATAAATAAATGTACAGCTAATCAGGGGTTAATGTCAGTGTACCCAGTAGATTTTACAGAATCTTCCACATAGTTTAGAGCAAAAATGGAGCTCCACATGTTTATAAAAACTCAAAAAAGAAGGTTAACTTAGCTGTCTTTCCCACTAAATGTGCCCAGTATGTGTATGGTTTGGACACGGGGGGGGGCATAAGAGCAAAGTGAGGGGAGTGTAGTGGTAGTAAAAACAGGAGGAGGCTGTAGGACTGTAAGTATTGTGTACTCTCACATTGCTACCGCAGTAGGAGTCTATTCAAATACTATCCCTAAGGAACTCTGGGCAAAGAAGGGAAAAAGACGGAAAGAAAGAGAAGAGAGACAGGGGAAGGAAGAGCGAGTAGTTTCTTCCTGTCCATTCTACTGGCATTCAGTGGGCCTGTCTCCTTCTTAACTAAACAGCCTGGTTGGTCTCAGCCCTCCAAGCAGTTACGCCCCCCCTACAGCTCCAGAACCCTCATGTTCTGTGAGTTTCCTGTTTGTCTGGTTGAAGACCTGGCCATTTAACTCCCAGGCGGCACATCGAGAGGGACGCAGGAAGGAGGCGGAGAAGGAGAAAAGAAACAAGAAAGAAGGACAGAGGGAAGGTTGGTGGGTAAAAGGCAAAGGGAGAGACACTGAACACTCCCGAGTTGGGATTGATTTACTTCATTAACCAAGATTACAAGTTTAACTTACAAACCAGAGGTCAAAATTTCTCATTAACAAGGGGACCGTGGAGAACCTCAGGGCTTGGAGACCACTCTTATTACTGACTACACATTTCAATCTGTCTTTGATGTTCCATGTCTGCCTTTCTACCCCCTCTTTCCCCCTCCTATTTTTTGGCAGCGAGGTTGATTTTAATTGTAGCTATAGAACAGAGCATAGTTTGCCTGTAAGCCAGCCTCCACATCTGTAGTGAGTGCAGCTTTAGTGATATTGGGTGCAGTCCATAGCTTGAGGCTAATTTTAATGGTCGCCCCCCCCCTCCCCTTCATTGGAGACTCAGATTGTTTTCCACGTGATTCCTGTTAATTTAGCTTGAGGAAAGGGCATCAGTTTTCCTTGTGCTTTTCCCCCTCTCTCCCCATGCCTCTCACTCCATTGCCTCACTCCTTCTTTCTGATCCACAGCCTCAAAGAAAGAAGGTGAAATGAATTAAAATGGAAAAATAGACTGTGTTCACTATTAAATGACTCACCTACCTTTGTGCCTTACATTGCACCTGGTCGAAACAGATAGGAGAGAGGCAATAAGGCTGTACAAACCGGGGCAATTTAGCTGCTATTGCCGCTTTTACGACAACAAACAAAGCTCTTCCTTTAATGTGATTAATGGCCTAAATGTCTGGATGAAAACTCCGTGCTCATAAATGTGTCAAGGATGTTTCAAAGCTCTAAACTTGTTTAATACTGTAGGACATGTGCGTCAAGGTACATTTTACATCGCAGAAGCTTTAATTCTAACCTTAGATGTACAGAAGAGCTTCTGTCTTTCCCAAGCTGGCAACACATTTATTCAAGATGCACCAAATATGAAGAGAGGAGATCATAACATACAAAAATCAATGGGTGGAAATGAAACAGTGGAGTGTTGAAATCATGTTGAAAGTGTGAAAGAAACTGAGTGTAGAGGGTGTGATGGAATAATCATTGTAAATAAAGCTCTGTTTGACTGTTTCCTATCTGTGATTCACACAGCTAAAATCCATCTTCATCTGTCCTACATACAATATACAAAAACCAATGTGGCCAGAGAGGCGTGATTTGACTTTATCTAAACTATTACCACTTTCTCTACTGTTAAGATGCTGCTGAGCTGAAAGCTTTCTGTGTTGGTTTTTATATATTTTATGTTGGTTCTCCTGCTCTACGTGTTCTTGAACCTCTATATTATATAGATGTGTACACGTGTATGTGTTTTTGGCAAACAATAGAACAATATACACCAGTAAATAAGATTTCCTTTGCCAATAGTACAACACTATTACATCTGAAATGATAAATCTTCAAGTTAATATCTTGAGGGCAAAGATCATTTGTCTCCATCCACCTTCAGCTGCCCTCTGTTGACTGCACTTCATCCCTCCACCTTCTTCAGGGTAGCTCACTCTTCGTCAGAGTTGTGTGTGGTTGTGCAGCCCCTGACTGTGCAGTGATCCACCACTGGGGCAACAGCAGGCCCTCTTCCAGCAAGTCAGCTACAAGCCCCAGCCATTGGCTCCTTAGAACTAATCCACCCTGCAGAGCCTTGTAAGGCCCTCTTTGTTCCCTCCTGCAGACTACAGCAGACTGGAGACAGACACTCCTTCTTGACCGGCTATCAGTTTCACAGCCTGTGGCGGTCAACATCGAAAGGGGGCGGGATTCGGAGGGGATGGAGTGACAATGTGTCACCTGAATTCCATCAGCGTCCAAAATGGTAGAAAGGTGGTCCAAGGATGTAAAGAACACGCAGGATAGAAGGGATATTGACGAGAAGGATTTCAATGGGAGCCCAGCCCCTCGGTAAGGAGAGCAGGATCTCAACAAGGCCATTATCTGGCTCCTAATTTGAGCTCTGGCACAGCACTGAAGGGCTGCCTTTGTCTGGGATTAATGCGGAAAGCTCAGGATGCGATGTCAGAGGGAAATAATCAGCGTGGGCCCTTCATAACGTTGGCTGCTTGTGCTCCTGGCCAGGGCCCCCGGCTCATTTCTGTGGAGATGAAATCTATGACAAGCCCCTCAGTGAAGCTAAGAGCAGGCAACAGTCCAGTAACACCCACAGGCCTCCAGGCATCCTGTGACCCCCTTAGAAAAGTCACATTCACTTTGCTCTGGAGAAGGGAAAGAGAATGCCGCGGGCGCTTCCAGCCCATGTGAAATGAAGAAATGTGAGGAGGTGAAAACGAAGTGAAAATAAGTTAAGATTCCTCCTCCGCCCCCTCTGCAATCACTCCAGAGTAGAGGCGCACTGTGACTTCACTTCATTATTCCCCTCTAATTAAACATGAACAGGACATTAAAAAGGGGAAAAAACTACAAGTCTAGCATAATGTATATTCATGCTTATGCTGTAGAACTGCATTTGGGAAAGCAGCTTCTTTTTTTCTTTTTTTTTTTTGGGAAGCAGCAGAAGGTCGCGAGCTAATACCCATCAGGGTAAAACATTCTGAAAGAGTTTGGCACTGAACTCAAGGACCAGAAGTAATGCTTTTATTTTGTTATTTATGCTTTTTACCGGGTGCATTACTATGCTCCTCATCAGCATATTGCTGCTAGTTGAAGGATGTGAAGATGCAACTCGATAAGCAGGTTATTAAAATGACCAATTGACATTCAAAATTCAGACTTCTTTTAGATTCATCATATTTACAGATGAATATTTGTAATAGAAATGTTTCCCTTTTTGCCTAAAGAAAAATGTGCTTTTACAGTCACTGTGCGTGACTTCATGTCTGACCCTGTGCAGGAGATATACGATTATTATACTCAAGTCACTGCTTATAGAACCTCAAACAGGACATGTTTTTTATAATAACACAATTCAGCTTAATTAAGAACAGACTAGGCGAGTCCTATGGGAGTATGTCACCAAACTCCCTGTTACACATATTTCCTGCCATCTCTAGCACATTTGCTAATGTCCACAACTGTGGAGAAAAGGTTATTAGACACATTTCTAAACTTGGGTAATGCTTAATAGGTTAAACGTGAAGAGGATGTGAACTCTTAAGAACACAGTGAAATTAAATACATGGGGGAAGGGAGAGTGAAAGGGAACCCTTTTTACGGAGGTATGAAAAGGTCTTGGCTCACAAATCTAATCTGAGATTTGAGTTTTATTCATCTCCATCCACTCTGCAGCAGATGAATAAACACAAGAAGATAGCTCAGTGGGCTGCATGCCGTGTCACCAACACACCAGTGCATTTCACATCTCAGTCACAACCTGTGCAGAAACACAATCAGCTGGGTTCTGTGGAAACAAGGATGCCAAACTGGAGCTGAATTCAGTTCAGGCAGGGATCTTGGCCAACTTGACAAAGAACAGATATAAGCAAAAAAATAAAAATAAACACAAGTAAAACAAATCTAAAGCATCTGGTTCATGTAATTTGAGCTAACATTAATTGTATTAATTTCACTCCCTTGGTCCTTCACACAGTCAAATATTTTTAACGATGCTAACCCAATGGTCCGCCCATCAAACACTAACCCTTCTCATCATGCAAGCTAACATCATCTCTCTTTCCCAAACTGGTCTGATCTTTCTAGTTTTTAATCTTGCTCTACTTAGGTGCTATAATCATAAGAATTCATGATAATACACCCCCCCACCCCACCCAGTACTGTAACCAGCACCAGTACGTCCGTTCTCTAGCTAGTGATTTTATTTATTTTTGCTATCCTTTAAATCTTTTAAGTTACGATTACTATTACATGTAACTCTGTGAGACACGCTGTAATTAGATTACATTAAAAAAAAGTGTTTGTGACCGTGTTTCAGAGGTTGAACCAAACATAGAGTATTGGGATGGTCTAATATCCCACAAAAAAAGAAATGTATAAAATATATCATTGTGTAGTTACAGTTTATGATGTTTCTATCATCTCACATTCGGCTCACCTCAGGCAAACAACATTAGGGTCTATAGTACATGTATGTCAAACTCTCTGTGTTTTCCACATGACAACTGAACAGCCAGCCAAAGAGAACATTGTTAGAGAGGTTGGGGTCATACTCCCTCGGGGGGGTTATTTTTATTTCCAGTCTTCATTTTTATTCCCTATTAGGCATTCTAACATCTTGATTTCAGTTGAAATAAATTACATAACATGAAAAAAACGAGTACTTAAAATCTGTGTTTAGCTCTAAAAAAATTAAGTCTGTTTTTACTGCAATATAAAAATTTGGACAGGCAACTAAATGTAGTTCTGGGTTGAAGAAAGGGTGGAGTCCTTTCGCTGAATTACTTAAAGAGGGGACATTTTTTCACTGCTGTGATGACAGGTGAGGAACCATTTTATACAGAAGCTGAGTGAAGTACATAAAGAAATATTACAACAAACTGAGCTATTCTCAGCCCTAAATTATGCCTGATAAGGCCGTTATGGAAGCCTGTTTGTAGACTGAATGTCCCACGAGTGGACTGTGAACATTTGTTTGTGTAGAAATTAACTGTGTAAAGATTTCAGGGACTGATCAGTAACCAGAGTGTGAGTTGAGCATTCCTGACACTGTATATGCAACAGGATCAGAAAAGTACTCGAAAGAAAGTGGTCTGAACATTGATTTGACTGTGACTGACAAAGTGTGACAGGACCTGCTAGTCAACACACTAATACAAAAGTGGGCTTGACTAGTTAAACCAACATCTTAATTTAATATGCCAAAGCCAACTGAAGGGTTATGATTAACTGTCCTACAAACAATATTGGTTAATTCACTTATGCTAACTCCTACAACTACCACCTGTCAGGTTTATGACAACTACACATGACGTTTGGTGCATTGTGTGGCCAGCCATGTAATCTGAGGTGGGACTATGTGAGGGAATAATAATGACTAGACTCTGATGAAAAGTCTACATTCAATCAAAGACTGGGAATATTTTGCTTAAGAGGTATTCCAACTTTCTGACCAGAAGCGTGTATTGGAAACCACTGCGTTACCTGCAGTTATGCATTTTCTATTTCATACTCACTGTACTGCAGATGGATATGCAGTGACTCATTCCTTGCATACTATTTAACAACCCTATATGTTAGTCAGAGATGATAAAACCATGAAAATTACCACTGAAAGCTGCCTACACAAAAAATAAATCAAGAAAATATTCAAAATAACTTTTAGAGCTTTTCTCCTGCTCTACGTGCCCTTGAAACTCTCAAGAAAATATATTTATCTAATTCAAGTATTGTTGTTGCTAGACAAACACAGAATAAGAAAAATAAGATCTAGTATATATGCTGAAGTTCCTTGTTTTTTTGTTACCAGTGGTGTTAAAGCAATAGCAATTGAAGAAGGAAAAAATGGCCATTAAGATAGCTTTACCTCAGTCCCTGATGGGGTGGCCCCTGGTGAATCCACCTTGCGTTTCTTGCGGGGTCCGATAGCAGCTAGTGCTGTAAGGTTGGCATCCCGCTGTCTCATCTGGGCCAGTTCCTGCTGTTGCATCTGGTGAAGATACAAGAATCCAGAAATGAGACAACAACCTTAGCCTCTACATTATAGCAGGTTTTCTTTTCCCCAAAATCACATGTGTCCCATCATTTCTATTTCAGATTTTAGAAGTAATTGCAATAAAACAGTCACACTTCACATGCCACTGAGACAAAAGGAGGTTTAAATGTGGACCTGAGTGAAAGAGAAAGATATCCCTCTTTATAATTCAGCCTGTTCATCCATGTATACAAGCTCTTCCAAAATGGAAGCTTGTTGTCAGCCATTAACAGAGCTCCTGTCAAAGATTGTGTGTGTAGTCACATGATTCCACTGTGATTTCTTCGGTTTGTGATGTATAAGGGGGAGGTTGTGAGGAGGCACTGCCCAAGGTAATGTCATGTCTAGCCGCAGGGCTGAGGGGGAACCCAGCGTCGCTGAGAGCTGCCCTTTCTATTGGGTAGACGTGTGAGGGCCCCAGGCCATGGCATAGAGGGTGTCAGCACTCCATCCAACATGCAAACACAGTACACACACACACACACACACACACACACACACACGTGCCTATCAATCTTGGCCACAGCACAGGGAATGCCTACCCACCAGCTTGCCTGTGTGCCTGCCCACTAGGGGAGAGAGGCCTGGGTTAAAGCGAACAGGGACAATCAATGTGTGCTTTTATGTCTTTCATGTTCTTTTATGTTACCTCTCAGCGTGTGTTGGCTGGGTGCTGGTGTTTGTGTGAGGCATGTATGTTGTCTGATCAGGGGAAAATTTCATGTTACTTTCAGATGGCGCTTTGTAAAAGGTTGCTTTGGTGTACAAAGTCTAATCTAAAATGTGCATGCAGTTGCCTCTGATTTTCTCCTAAAACCCCGCTGGCAAGACATGCCCTTTAGGGTGTTGCCACTTCACATTTAGCACGGCGGAACTGTTGAAAGATTCAAACACGCTGACAACACAAAGTAGGGGAAATAATAGCAGCAGTGCCAACCAGCTGAATATCTAAACTGCATTTACTTAAAAAAAAGGATGGTAGTGAAAATTGACATACTGTAGGTAAAATAGTCAAATCAAATAACTAACTAAGAGCAAAAGGAAAAGATAATGAAGTGAAGTCGGGGAGTGTTAATACTATGCAAAATAAATCAGAAACTGAGGATCATGACTGAATGAAGCAAAAAGGGTGGAAACAATTATTGCCGCTGTCCACATCGCAAATGTAGCATTAATATTATCAATGTTAACCTTATTAGGCTTTGCCAGAAACAACATAGAAATCCCTCCAGGCCTGACCTTAAAGAATCCCACTGCAAAGTGAGCTGGCAGACAACTATGTTGCAGAAGACACAGAGAGAGAACGAGAGAGAGAGCGAGAGAGAGAGCGAGAGAGAGAGAGAGAGAGAGAGAGAGAGAGAGAGAGCGAGAGAGAGAGAGAGAGCGAGAGAGAGAGGTGGGGTCCGCTATCTCACTGATGGCACCAGGATGCCGGCATCTCTTCCTGGCAGTTGGCACCAGGCATGGGCTCCCGGCGCCCACAGCAACTCTCTGCATTTTCAGATTTATGACTGTATCATAAATGGAGACTTCATTTTACCATCTGCAACCCTGCAGTCTGCGTTTCCCGTCAGTAAAGGGGCCGACATGGCACAAAGGGACACAAAGTGGAGTCTACCTTCCTGAGACAACTAATACTAAGCTAGAGTTGGGCCAAGCTTTTGTAGAGTTATTTTTCCCTCTGTTGGACTAATATTTACCTCATACGATAAAATTAAGTGTGTTCATCTGACATATAAAGGTATTAAAAACGTAAAGGTCCTTTTGCTGGCATCAATGCTTATTTTGACATAGGTCTGGAGACACTGTCTCTTTGGTCATAGGTTTATTAGTGGTGTAAAATCATGGCTACGTTAAAATGGATGTCAACCACTAGCGACATCCTTTTTGACTTGTTTGGGTATTGTGGACATGCAAAAGAAAAACACAACTAGTACAAGTGAAGACACTCTCTGGGCCTACTGGACAACCCTGTCAGAAATGTTAAGCCATACGTGCAATCGCCACCAAATACTATAAAGGTCAACACAGAGATTCATCCCAGACTGGAAGAATAATCCAGTGGCAGGACGCATACATTTGCCAAGTCCGATCAATGGCACAGCATAAACATCTGCAGTACTAAAGTCACTTAAATACCAGTGCTTCCAGTGTATGTATGCCCTTTTGAAACAGGGAACTGGGACTTGTAAAGTCAAATTATAAGCAAAGGTCATGAGATGTAGAACATTTTCAGGATACATAACCAGAATCAATCCTTAGCTTTGTTAGAAAGACATTTTAGTCATGGCACGACATATGGTTGGGAATAGGAGATGTACGTATATGGAATTACAAATGTTATAATATACATTTATAGGGAAACATTTGCACAAAGCTTTCCTATACTGGTAAATGCTGAGCACCCTGCTAACTGCATATCAAATGACATAATGTTAAAAGTATTCGTTTTCTTGTGTTTCAATCTAATATTGTGTTGTTCATTACACACATTTAAGAGAGCACGAGAGAAGATAATAAGATGCATCTGGCTGCCATGCTATTGTTTTTAGTCAACTGTTTCCTACACTTTATACGAACTATTTGCAAGTCTAGCTTCAAGCTCTATATCCTCAACAGAGTGGTAAAATTGTCAGTCAAGATCTAAATAAGAAATTAGATGGCTTTTTCTCAGCACAATAGAAAGAGCAGTATGTTCCCTTATGATGCAAAAATGTCCAAAATATGGAAAGACCTTTGAGCGGTCTGATATGCTTGGAGTAAAGACGAGGATGAGCTGTAGAAGTCATGATGGCTAACCTGCCGTTCTCCATTTCTGCTCTTTTTGACAAAGGCTTTTCTCTCCATCCTCCTTCCCACTGGCCTGAGGGGCTGCTTGTGGCCCCCCAGACGCTTACAGACAGATGTCCTTGGTAGAGCAGAACACGTTCTGCTTGACGTCACAAGCAGCTACGGGGCTGTGAAGGAAGCTAAAGGGCTCTCTGCTCTGCAAAGATCACAGCATAAAAGCCAGACCATGCGTTTTTGACTTGGTCTGTCTCTTACCCTCCCCCGAGCCAACTCTGTCCAACAGGACACAGCAGGGAACTTCTCAGTAAATAGACATAACATATGTCACTTTTAGTGAATGCTACTATTTCACCAGAGCTTGGTAGCATATATACATTTTAAACAAGGGTCTGTACCCTCAGCGGGAATTAAATCACTTTTTATGACTCTAACCTTTGCATTGTAGACCTGTGATGAACTAAAGAATATAACATGAAGCGTTTAATTGAGATTGTATGTTCTAAAAAATGATACTGCATCTGCGCGCATTTTATACCTTACTGCATGATAGTGTGTGGCCAGATATTAGTTTAGACACAACTGCCCTGTATTAGAATATAGCCAAAGCTACACATCTTCAGTTCCTAGAAACTCATTGGTTCTTCTAGAGTACGGCTCAGCCATGAGCTTGTTGTTGCTCTGGTGGCGTGGACAATGTTCCCAGTAGCACAGTGTTAAATTAACACCAATAATATTGTTATTCAGCGTCAACAGTGTAAGTGCTTGAAGGAGATTACTCACACTGTATAAACTCAATACTTCACACATGAAAGATGAAAAAATCACCTTGATTTACGACCAGAAACCTAAAAATGTTAGTCTGCTGTCAGGTATATCAGGACCATGTGAGAAGAACACGCAGTTCTGCCATCAAAGGACACTGGCATGCAACCAGCTCCACAGAAATCAGCGTCAGTGTCAGTTACAAAGATTTCTTGTTCATCAGGACACCACTACGATTAACAGTACATGTTAATCTAAGGGCCGTCCTGATGGACTAGAATAACTTTTAATCACAACTGGTAGCTCAATGGGTTAAGCGTCAGACTGGGATGCAGAAGGTCACTGGTTCGAAACCCTGTCTGACTCCTAGTCCATCCCCTACCAGGTGTGTCTCTGAGCCAGACACCCAGCGCTAGCTCCTTGTAAGTCGCTTTGGATAAAAGCGTCTGCCAAGCAAAAAGTAAAGTAAAAACTGGTTCGAGTTCAGTTGCATCATAATATAGGCAGTGTATCACCTAATATAAAAAACAGTTCATGACAATGAGTCACTGTTGACACGTCGTTGGGGCATTGGCCCACACAGTTGTTTTAGAATATGCACATTTTCCTGTTTAGCCATACTATTAATTTTCAAATGCTAGTATGCTAACGCACAAAACTATGACATTAACCATGGTAAACATTATAGTCACTTAGCTTCCGAATGTTAGCATTGTAAACAGTTAGTACGCTATGATTCCTGCAGCTGTGCTTCAGAGGGCTGCAAACAGCATTATTTGATGAAATAGGTGTAATTGGGGTGTACACGTGAGCCACCGGAGAAGGTGTCTCCTGATGAATGAGAAGATTTCTTTGGGATAAAATACAAATTAGAAACAAAAACTATTTAGAATTTCTAAAAGCAGCTTTACATTGAGGCATCTGTTAAGACTACATGCTCCTCTGTTTCCAACTTCTTAACATATTCCGTATGTGTTTTTTACATGTCTGTAATCCATGGATCTCATTCACCTGACACCCACATGGCCGACATTACGTGAACATCTGCGAGCTGCATCTTGAGGCCTTTCTTCATGTGAAGTGCCTGGCAGTTAGTTTGCTGCGGGGAAAAGGGCCATTTGCAGTAACCAATCAGGTTTCACTTCTCCATCTGCACCCAGACACTACAAAGAAATGAGTTCAGCTTTGACCTGCTAATGTATGCAAGTTAAAACTGGATATAAACAACAGAATCCAAGCACTGATAAGGACTAAGACTGAACTGAAATAAGAACTCATAGCAGCATTTGTCAAAATAAAATATTGAATGTATATAGACAGATACGTACGAGGAGTCTCTACATATCACCCGCTACAGCGTCTTCGTTTCATGTCGTGCGCACCAGTGTCTCGGCACATCTAATAGTTATCTGTCTTCTTGAATAAGATATAATATGGCTGTGAAAAATGTATTGATTTATGTTTCACTGTCTTTTCCAACATGTATTTATAACCATAAATATCCCAGTAACTGTTTGTGATTAGATTATTTCACCTATGGAGATTAATTCAAAATACATGCATCAGCTAATAGTCTTGGCTCAGAGTGCTCCATTTTCTCTGAAGCTAAGGATGTCAGAAGTGTTTCCAGGGCCAAGGACCAATTATTCAGAGCCCTCAGCTATTCCTGGAGCTAAGGTCATTATGTGAGTGTCACTATCATGTCCCTATGGTTCCTCTTCATCTGCAACTTATTTGCAGAAATTAAAACATGTAGCGGGAGGCTGTGCGAAACATGTGGATAAATCGAATGTGTCTAAAAGATCTGATGCTTTTCTTTCAAAGCATTATTTTTATAAAATAACATTTGTGCTGCACATTTTGCCTAAAAATAGTGTTTCACGAAGGAGTCAGAAATCAGTGTTAAGCAGATTCTGACGGCCTCACACCAGAGTGAAGAGGGAACAGTGGTGATCATTAAAAATACTGCTTATCTAAGGGAAAATTTCCTACCTTAAATGTTATCTCGCTTTGTCTCATTCTGCGCTGCCGTGCTTCGTCTAGCAGTCTTCTTTTTCCATGTCTCTGTCTTTTTTAACATTTAGATTTGCCGCTCGTCACCTTCTATTGATCACGGCTAATTTGCATCCAGGAAAAGATGAGAACTCAGATATTCACACTCCGAGAAAGGACGCTCTCAATGATTTATTCATTTCCAAATCAAAAAAAATGAAGTGAAAGGAAGGTAGATGAGAAGGGGAATCTTCATAGGCAGCAGGCGACTAGCAGCCTCTGAGGCTGGGTTCCTCTTCCCTACACCGCCCCCAGGCACATGGTGTGCAAGTCCTCCTAATTAACAAGGTGAATCATGCTGCCGCTCTCTAATTAGCCAACATGACAATCTAATGGAAGCATGCAGGCCGAGCTGGCACACTCAAATCACCTCACAAAGACCCCCGCTACTGTCCTTCCCATATGAATAACACAAAAATGACACCTCACATTTTCAATGGAAAAGAAGAGAAAGCAGAGGGGTTGAGCGAAGTGTGTTTTTGGGAGAGGTCAGAATGGAGAAGTGGTAAGGGTGAGGTGCTTTTTTTCTCCTCTAATATCCTGTGTGTGTGTGTGTGTGTATGTGTGCACAGTGTTTGTTGCCTAATTGAAACGTGTCCTGCCTCCTGCCTCCCTCTCACTTATATCCCAGGCACATAAGGCTGGCACCTCGCCACCAGCATAGCTCAGTATGCCCAATTCCCCTGTCGCTTGAGTCCCAAGCAGTGCTCCGGCACACAAAGAGAAAAGTGAACCTACAGGCTTGTACAGCAAGGAGACGAGTCGCTATCTCCCTCTTAGGCAAAAAAAATCTCCTTTTTTGTTGTTTTCCTTCTCATTACAGCACTTTGTAATATTCGAAAACACAGGAACACCAAAGGTACTTTTAATGCCTTTTTTCTTGTAATATGTCTTGAGGAGGAGAAAAAAACTTAAGCTGAGACTGCCAACAAAGCAACAAATAAAAACAGGGTTACAGTGTACTACTCAGTATCCCGCACATCTTGAGGGGCTAAAAAACAAACCCTTCTTAAGTGATAATTAAATTATCAACATCAACTCTTTATGTGATCTTTCAAAAAAACACTGAAATCTATTTGAAATTGCATTAAATTCAAGGACACCTGCTAAACTAAGCTTCAGCGTAAAAGCAGAGCAAGAGTATACGTGTAATGTTCCACACAACCTTATGTGTTGACCGCGAATACTGCTGTTCTACCCATGTAAGGTATTGTGTGTTCGTGAGGCCAGAAGAAAAGAATATAACAACTATGAATTGGGACACACAACACAGCAGGAATTCTCTTTGAAAGTCAGCACAGAAAGGGAGAGAACATGGAGGATGGTAGCAGGCATGTGCCCTGGGGCCTGCCTGATGGGGGAGAGATCGCCTCTTTGAACAGAGCAGTTTGTGGAGGGCCAGAGGGCAGGAGCCTATGAACTTGCAGATATAATGGGTCTAATAAAAACTAAGGGGCTGCTATACTGTCCTTTCACACACAAGAGCATCTCCTCTTCAGAGATGTTTGAGGCTGACCGTGCTAACAGTGTAGGTGGATTTCAGTCTATGTGTGACCTGGTCACATGTGGAGGATGCGAGGCCAATCACAAAACATGTATGTGTGCTTTAAGGCCTGATGCACACTGGCTGAGGGGTTTTGATTTAAACAACACACAATGCCAATCTGATCACAACAGTAGAATCTAAGCAACAAGGCTTTGTCCATGGACGCCTATAGAGTCTACATATATTTTTAACCATAGATTCTAACATATATGTTCAAACAGAAAGGATGGACACATAACTGCAGGCTTTTAATTGGAGCCATGAAAAGTTCAAAGTTGAGCTAGGGCAGAATTAATTTGGTAGAGGTTTAAGACATTTCAAGCAATGCTGCTGCGTCAAAATGGGCAAAAGAATCTCTCAATGCCTGAAGAAGAAAAATATTTGAGGAAAATTATTCTAACAAAAAACCTTGGAAAATCCCATTGGACAGCTCTCGGTTTCATACAAATCTTCTGGAACCACTCTAAGCAAGAAGTGGAGCGTAGCTGCAAGGGCATGAGAGGAGAGCAGAGGAGAGGAGAGGAGAGGCGAGGAGAGGCGAGGAGAGGAGAGGAGAGCAGAGGCGAGGAGAGGAGAGGAGAGGAGAGGAGAGCAGAGGCGAGGAGAGGAGAGGAGAGGAGAGGAGAGGAGAGGAGAGGAGAGGAGCATTCCTCCCACATGATCTAAAGGTCTGGCAGTGATTGGGCTATCAGTGGGAGACAGCCTGTGTTAACCATTTTTTAACCTTTATTTATCAAGGGAAGCTTCGCTGCTTTCCAACAACACCCTGTTGCACTCGCTCACACCACAGAACTCCGCTGCTGAAATAGAATAAGAGAATGTGAATTAAGTGGTGGACACGTGAGTGCGTGTTCAGTTTTAATACTTGATCCCTCTCTGTTCATCTGCACTCAGCCTTATCTTGTCTAATATCTTGAGGATCGGCCCAAAGTATCTCAAAGTGGTCTATATTTTTCTTTCTGTATCTGCTTTATACAGGATGTAGGCTCAGTTTTCACAGTGTCAGTGCAGAAATGTGATTGTCTTTAGTGTTCTATAAATTGTTTTTGGGGACTGTGGCCTCAGACATCTTCATTTTAAAATGACCTTATCCAACTGTGCTAAATAAACAAAATGGAGCCCCCGGTATTGTGGGGCTTGAGGCCCTGCTTTGGTTCTAATTATTGTGATACAACATTGTGATATTGTATACATCTGCGGCTGAGCAGGAGAGTTTGGCCAGTTTTGGCCCGCTGTAGCAGCCAATTTGTCTTTCCCCTCTTCCCTCGTCCCTCTTCTCCTGTCTTCTCTCCACTCCTCTTCTCCAGTTCACTCGTTTCCTGTGTCCAGTTGTGCCCGCAGACGCAGTTGTGATGATGAATCTGTGGCTGCAGTGTGTCTGTGTGTCTGACATCGTGATGTATCTCTACTGGCCTTAACTCCCTCTCGATCTCTCTCTACCCCACACCCACCCTGAAGTCTCCTCTGTCTTCTTGTCTTTGTGTCTCTGTCTTCTTCCCTCTCTCCTGCCCTCTTTCATTCTCTCACTCTCAATGATTAGGCATTGCCTGGCCTTCTGCCTCAGTGATGGAACAGACAGAACACACAGACCTACCAACAACAACAAAAACAAACAGGAACTGAGCTCCACAATTTGCCCATTGATTTTTACTGGGGGCATTTTTGAAATAGCCCATCTGACCTTTCGGCCAAATGGTAGTGAATGGAGGAAACAGAGGTGCTAGACCGCTCTTCCCCTATCATGAAAAAACCTCTGCCAGCAAGTAGTCTGCAATGCTGGCGAGGTGTATGTTTGTATGTTTAGTTGACTGTGCAAACAGAAACACACATTAGTGGCATGGGTCAATAAAAATGACTAGAAAGGCCAGAGAAAGAAATGGAGGATGGCACAGTATCGCCCGTTAGAAACAATCGACATCACAGCAAAAAGATTCTGTTTTGTTGTGTACAACTAAATGTTTTGTACCGACAGTGGTGCTAGGGCAGAAATTCCAAACCTGTAAGGTGCATCTCCCCAAGAGAGACCTGCTTCACCACCCCCAGCTCTGCCACACTCTGCCCACTTCTTCGAGTAGTCGGATTTATATTATAACAATAAATGCTCAAAAACATGCTAACCAAATAAAAACTTTACTTTGCTTTGCTTGGCAGACGCTTTTATCCAAAGCAACTTACAGGGAGCTAGCGCTGGGTGTCTGGCTCAGGGACACACCTGGTAGGGGACGGACTAGGAGTGAAATAGGGGGTTTTCGTACTGGCGACCTTCTGCATCCCATTCTGATGCTATTGAGCTGCCAGGCCTAATCGCCCAAAACTAATTAAAATTCTCTGATTGGTTATGTTTTTAGCAAAACTCTTGGCAGTGCAGGAAGTAGCCTGGATCACCGAAGCCTCAGACAACTCCTCTCCACAATCGTATGTTAGATAAAATACATTTGAAAAAGTTACATGTTTATTACTAACAATGTAATATGAACAGCTACATATGAGCTCTGTATGCATCTACATGATCTAGATCTGGCCTGCGACAGTGCAGCTTAATTTACACACCAACACTTGTATAACACACTGTAATCCCAACTCTCCAAAATTATGATTTTTAGGTGGTGGTTGTTTGTGTATACATTTGTGTGTGTGTGTGTGTGATCAGGACTCAGGGCTCAAAGCGAGGCTGGCTCCTTTGCCCGTCGCCTGGAAGAGTAAGTCGGGCTCATTATCCTGATGAAATTTGCGCAGATGTGTGAGCTGCCGACAGACTCTGCAGTGACACAAACAGCCAGCTCTGTCCCCTTAAGCCAATCAGGTGATGAAAACTGGAGAGGCACGGAGGGGCTGAGAAACGACGGCCATTAAGCAAAAAAGAAAGAGGTGAGGGAGGGTGTGTGGGTAGGTGGGGGGCATTGAGGAGTGTGTGTGTGTGGGGGTCTTTGCCGTCTCTATCTAACAGAAGAAAGCATTAGATAAAGTAACAATTTCCAAACCACCTTCTTAAAATTCCAGATGAAAATGTGCATACGTGCACATGGCGTCTCCTCGCGAGGCGCTAATCTGGCCATATCGAGATGATGAGCGGACTGCCACTTAACAGGGAGGAGATCCACTTTGATCACATGGCCCCTGGGGAAAACGTATCGCAGTGCCTATTATGCTTCTTCATTTGCATATGTGGGGCTTATGGGTAGGCTGAGATCTAGTGCGAATGTTTTAAACTGCAGCAGGGCTCACTGTTGCTAGAGAGTAATGTCCAGGAGAGACACGGGGAAAAGACAAAGTGCTGCCTGTAGCCATAGGTACAGTGAGAGAAGTTGACTTGTCACTTGGAGGTCACAAGTTCAACACCACACAATGCTAATGAAATCCCAAAAGTTTAATAATTTGTCCAAACCACGAGGCTGAATTGCCCTTGAGCACAGCATCTATAGTTAGCCCTAAATGCTAATAGCTGAGTGGTCAACATTAAAGTTTCTACTAGGAGGCTGTTAGATGGAAAACCTGGAACTGTGTGAGTAGAAATTAGAGTAAGAAAAGTGCATAAATGCTTTGTAAACTTTACCTGGATGAATAAAAAAGCTTTTTTGAAAGAACAAGCAGCTCAGAAGAAACCACATCTGCTCCCTAAGTTCGACATCAACAACAACAGGTGAATGGTGCCTGTTTTATCCTCCTGCCTACTTTGACTACTCTACGGAAGCGCCACGCAATCCTCTTGATCCTTGTTAGTGAGCCAAGGACTGAGAGCACAGAGTGAAGTTATTCTGGAGTAAACAAAGAAAAAAGCAAACGCAAACTTCCGCTGTGACAGAACAATTTCGTTTACACAAACAACAATAACCCACCTCTAAAGAGAGAGTGGTCTACTTTCTGAGTTCCACTGGGAATTTCATTATACACACTTGAAATAAGAAAGATATACCGACGTAATACCAAAAGAAGCGCAATACATCAGTTAAAACACTTTCCACCTTTTTGTGCTTTGGCCTATATTTTGGAAAAAATATTTGGAAGAAAGAGTAAAAGTTCATGTATTAAGTCCAAACACTTTTACAGAAGGATAATGTACTGCTGTAAGCATAAGTATAAGTAAGTTACAGTGTGATGTTGTACAAAGTAGGTTAAGATGGATTATTCAAAACATTTACCGTTAAATTAACACAGATGAATAAGTCCAAACAAAGATGCTGAAGGTGACGAGATGAGAAAATTAATAGGAAATAAAATATTCTGATAACTCATATTCAGACACTCTACTGATAACCCATTTACCAAATAGTTAGCTGAAATTCAAACAAGATGAAGAGGCTGAAATACATGAAGAAGAGAAAAAAGAAGATGTGGAGGAGACGCAGAGTCTCTTTACAGCGCAGAGAATTATTTTCCACACATGATCATCGATTGGTGCGAATAATTCTTCAAACTTTTTTAAGTCCGACTTTAAGAGGCATTACATATGTAGTGAGGCATGAAAAATTAATACACTGGAGTCGGGGAAATGTCAAGGGTAATGATCTCCGTAGCCGCTTACCTCCTTAGCTTTCTGTTTCAGTCGCGCTTGCTCTGGGTCCTCTTGCCTGGAGCGACTCTGTGAAGTAAAGGGGGGAGGGGGGGACAGGTTAACAGCTGGTTTAAGAAGCCCCCACCCCTTCACCTCATCCCTACTCATCTGTTGCTGCTGCAGCAAAAATAGTGCAAAATGGGAACAGGATACAGAGGTGTCAAGGACATCGTATTTGAATTCGGAGAAGTGTAATGGAGCGCCCCTCGGGGGGCAGTGGCCTTTAAACCCGCTCCAAATCCAGCCCTAAATAAGCCGCTAGAGGGGGATTCTAATCAAAAGAGGTTATTAAAAATTCTGCACGAGCCAGCACACACACACACACACACACTCTTTGACTCTCACAGAAACACACACACACAGGGCAAAGGATGCTGGTGAGTATCAGTGGCAGTAGCTATGTGTGTGTCACAGTGAGACAGTGCAGCTATCCGTTGCTGTGTGTTTGTCCCTGGTGTAACAACACAGCACTTCTATTTTAATCAGCAGTCAAGATCTGGGTGAATGTACTTGTCCCTGGGAATCCTTCACCACAGCCAAATGTACATGTACAGTTGACCACTGCAGGCAATATGAACAGATTATGGTCCTGCACATTATCTGAAAGCTGTTATTCTATGAATTTAGACATAATCTGTGTAGTTACATGTTAACTGGATTAACCAAAAGTAGGTCAGGACCACAAAGAGCCCTTTTATAATAAACCATTTTAAACCCTTTTATACAAACGAATCCTAATCTTCCTGTCCAATAACTTTTGGCAAATATTCTACAGCAAAAAGGTTTGATTTGTTGAATTAAATGTAGAATATGTGAACCATACAGTTTATGTTCTACTTCAAAAACTAAATCAATCAGAGCAGGTGCTGGGCCTCCCACTCCTGCCTCAAACCTCCACCTCCCTTCCTCTCTTTCCTCTCCACATCTCCTCTGTCTTATGGACGGAGAACTGCTTCTCCTAGCCGTCCTGCTAATTGGCTTTAAATATATCAGGCGGTTCACGTACTGGTCGGCATCTCAACTATAACTAATGTGTTTGCCCTGCGGTCGGTCGGAGCATCCCTCAAGACTTGAGTCATATTTTAAATGGAAGGCGTAGAAGAGGGGGGGGGGGGGCTTGTTGTGATGGAAGGAGGAGAGGGTGGTGGAGGGGATTACTTTAGTGGGTTTCTTATTCAAGAGGTCAAATTAGCAGGCACTCGAGCAGGCGGGAGGCAGGCAGGGAGGTGGGTGGCGGCGGGGCAGAGGAGTAGAAGAGCTTGGTGCAGATGGACTGTTTACAAAGGGCAGCGGTGCCACTGGCATGCTTTACATCTCCTCTGTCAGCTGCCCTGGTTTTCCCACAGAGGGAAGAAGAGGACTGGGTACCAGACACTGACAAGCTTTGTTGGGTTTAGGTGGACTGTACAGTACTAAAATAATAAAGAAACGTCGTACTGAAGCGCACCGATGTTCTACTGCATATCATCAATCTCTAATGTTCCACAGTCCAGGAGTTACTTTGTGAATGACATGCTGTGTTTTTTCACTTCGACCAGTTTTGCCTACTTTTACTTAGCTGGCTGGTTTTCTAATGTTGTCCAGTATGAAAATCACCAGAGGGCTGTACTTGTTTCATTTAGCTGTGGGTTGTATGTTGAAAAAGTAAAGTTAACTTAAAATTGAATATTTTGTCAGTATATTCTCCTAAATATTCAGTCAACTTGGTGAAACCTGTTATTCCTCCTGCATTTATTGGATATACATAATATAAATGAATTTCTTTCCATATTTGCTTTACAAATCACTCAACACCTGTGTTTATATGAGAGCGGAAAAGCTAGTTATGCAGTAAGTCTTCTGCCTGCCTAACGTTATAGAGTTTGGGGGCTTACAGCGTATTCAGCGTTGGATTTATCTCTGTCTATGGCTAAACACTGGTTTGATATACAGAGTGCAAATAAAATGTGGTGTCTATTTAAAGAATAGAAAAATCCGAATCCGAAAAATAAACTCAAACACAGACAGCGAAATGGGCCGATATATCCAAGATCACATCATCTGTAACTTTTATAGTGTTTCTTTTATATCAGCTACAGAGTACTGATAAACCACATATAATAAACGTGGTTGTGTCCACGCAATAATACAGAGCTGTCAGAAAAATATACAGCGAGTGCAGTTAAATGGAGAAACAGTGGTATCAGCGTAATATATCACACGATCATTAGGCAAAAATGTGCTTTCCAAACTTCCCCTTGAAGTGAAACGCCATGGCAACAGAAGCCAAAAAGCCATAGCCATAGCTCTAAGGTGAAGTCAAACTCTCCTCAACGAGGCTCATGCAATCCAAATAGCCCAGAGGAAACCGCTTCCAACAAGAAGTTGAATTTGCAAAAGTTCTTCACTAATCCTGCTAATAAAGAGAGTAGTAAAAAAAGATTAGACTGTGCGACCATACAGAACTGGGTCCTGCTTGAGAGCATTACAGTGTAGTTTCCTGCTGAGGCAATGGATTTTTTCACAACAAAGGGCGACACTATCTGATTGCTCCTGAAAGGAAAAACAGAGAGGTCATGAGGTCTGGTGGTCAGTGTTCATCAACTAGAGGATTTTTCTAATATCCTGGCAGGTCCGGAGCATAATATTGCAATTACGACGGTGAGGTGTGCCGCAATGAGAATCTTTACTCTGGGACATTGGCTCCATTCAAAATTAATTCAATTAACCTAGCTTTCTGTTAATGTTGCACCGCGGGGCATTTTCATTTGCAAAAGAATCTCTCTCTCTCGTTTTTTTGGTCAGTGGTGATCTTTTCAAATTTGAAGACCTCTTTTTACTGATAAACAAGCACCTCTATATGCACCTGGATTCACACTCTCCCAAGAGATGGACCTTATCTGAAATAAGTGGTTTTAATACTTTCTAGTAAAGTCAAGTGCAGATTTCCTTTTCTATTTTGTACTGTTTACTGTTTACCCGATAGCTTCTTTAAATAAATGTGTTAGTAGCTATGATGAAAGTTTGTCAGACATTAAGTTTTTATACTAATCCCAGGGCACAGTGAATAGTATTACCGTGTGATGTACTTGTTTCTACAAACAGTACATGACACGGTGCGGTGCAGTACGATCTCTGCTTGTGCATGTTTTTGTAAACTGTTAGTGCTGCCGGGAAACTTTACGTACATAGCGCAGTTTCCCGGCACCAGTTGCTCAGTACGATATATGTGAAAGCTGCATATGTTGATAGATGGACAGAAGGATCCCACAGTGACACTGAGAAATCTCCCCTTTATAAAACTGATGGCCTTTTTCACCTGAGCTGTCAAGGCTAGTGATAGAGGGATGTTTTGCAGGTTGTATGTGGGGCTGTGTGTGAATTTGTGTCCACGTGGAACATGAGGGTTGTGTAGTATACAAGACCCCCCCCTCCCCACTGTGTCCAGGGAGAAAGAGCCAGGACAGAGGAGGCCTGGGGCCAGGAGCCTGGGAGGACACAGGGAGGTCACTTCATCCACTGGTGTCACACTCTAATTCATCTGTCAGGGCTTGTGCATGCACACACGTACACACACACACACACACACACACACACACACACACACACACACACACACACACAGTTACATGGGGAGATAACGACTGTCTCTCAGACACACACACACACACAGCGTAATGGTGAGGTGACAGTAACTTACTTTAGCGGCTTTCAACAGGATCTCTCTCTCCTGCTCGTCCTTCCTCTGCTTCTCCATTCTCTCCAGCTGTTCGAAGAAGCGGAGCTGAGAGCGAACGTCTGCTGACTGCTCGTAGCACTCGTCGTCCTGACAAGCAGATAAAGAGAAAATCACTGCAACAGTTTAGAGAAGCTCGGGGTCCCATGTAGTTGTTGCCTGTATATGACTTTTTCCTCTCTCTCTTCTCCTAAATTTGTCCTTTACTAATATAATAAAACATTTTGAAGATTAAGATTAGGTATGACTTATCTTACTGTCTGCATTCTTGTCGATACACAGGTGTTGATTTGGCCCAAACAGAACTTTTTCTTTAGAATATATATTTAAAAATGTTGTTTCAAATCTAATTTTTAATATACAATTCAGCTGGAAACCCACCGATCCGAACGCATCAACAGATGTTAACATAGTAACTTTTCTATTCTGTTCACATGACATTGCAGAGAGTCCTCTGCCACTTGGGAAAAGTGAAGTGTAAAAACAACTTTTGTAGGTCATCAAAAGTTAATAGGATAATTGCTTATTTCACATGTTTGTGTGTGCATGTCTTCAATGCAGCTCTGTTCTCCTCGTGCACTTGATTTCGTGTCAGCTCTGAGTGTGTGTTTCTGTGTGTGTGTTTCCGTGAGCGGATGAGAGACGCTGGGTGGCACAGAGCACAAAGGCACATCAGAAAAGGCTCATCGCCGGCACCGTTCCAACCCCCCACCCCCCTCATCTCTCATCCAATCTCCCTGCTCTTTGTTGCAGCGCTGAGCCTGCACTCTTGCAGTAGCTCCTGTCGTCGAAGCCCGGTTGCTCTTTAAGGCCGCTTTGTCTTTTGGTCTTTTTTTTTTTTTCGCTGATGTCAACAGAGAACTTCATGCCTTCCCTCACACACACACACACACCTCATTTACAAAACCACAAAAAAGGAAAAGAACGAACGGAAAGATGACAAAACAAGATGGGCTCAGCTGTAGCGATACTCTTCCTCCCTCCTCCTCCTCCTCATCCTCCCGTCTTGGCATCAGGAAAAACACATTTTCAAAGTTTTCCCCCAGATTCCCCCGCAACGTCAAGATTTAGGCTCGTAGTCTAGATGGATTCGTGCTTTAATGTTCATCAATTAAATGTGGTTTTAAAGTTCCATTCAAGGGCCACGAGAGATAAAGTCGCCAATAACAACTAAAGTATGCAGGTGTAAACAGAAGTTCTTTAATACATCAAGTTTTTTTCTGACTGGAAAGTCTGAGCCCTCCTGTTTATCAACTTAGGGGTAAAACAATATTCTTATCTTAACTTTGATGTCAGTTGTATGCTTGCATTTATGTCTGAGTTCATGTGTTGTGTTTTGTGTGCATGGCATGTGTGTAACTTTAACATAACTCTGAGAAGATAGTTTGTGCTAAAAAGCAAGTCCATATTCAAGTTCTGTCTGCTTATGCATTTGTGTGATTCTGTTATGTGCGTTAAGTTTTCACAACTCGAGTAAAATAAATATTCCTTCACTTCAATTCAATTCACCTGTGAACTCACTGCTTCCCTCCCATAGATTATCATGGCACGGGTTAGGGCTTAGGTTAGGTGATGCTTAGGTGAGGCTAACTGGTTGGAGTAAGAGAAAGGCATTTTAAAAATAAGTAGCTGTGGTTAGGGCAAACAAAAATTGATGGGGTGACAGATTTTAACAATACAGGAGACCCACTCAAATGTATTTATTCAGAGTTCTGCTCAAACAGAAGGTCCGGTCGCTCAAAATGCTCCTTGCTGGATTCAAAAAGCACAAACTTTTGTACTTTCACTTGTTTATTTATTTTTATTCGAGCCCTGTGTTGTGTGTGTGTGTGTGTGTTTTTGCTTTATGTTACATTATAGACTAAATAGCTTTAGATATACTCCTGAACAAAACTGGATAGTGTTGCCATAGAAACTCATTTGTAATGAATAAACTGAATAATCAATAATAATGAGTTCAAGTGTTTTGTGGGTGTGAGTATTTGCGTGGTGGGTAAATGGGTGTATGTTTGCATGCTTGCATTCTTCCTACCTTACAGGAGTCCAGTCGGTGCTGTGCAATAGCAGAAACTTTCTCTACAACAGTGCGAAGTCGTGACTGTGTGGCATGTGAGATGAATGTTACCGCCTCCACCGAGACCTCTGTGACCCCAAACTTCTTAGCTGTAAAGTATACACACAAACACAAACATATTTAGGACATGATGCAACTTTTTTCAGGTGGCACAGTAGTTAGCACTGTCACTCTACAGTAAGAAGGGTCTGGGTACGACGTGCCAGCTGGCTGGGGCCTACTCACACGCCTCTCCACAGACCAAAAACATCCAAATATGGTCAAAAAGGAAGTCAGTCCTGTGATTGGCAGCATTACCAGCATGTACCCTACCTTTCAGCCAGTGTCTTCCATGATTCTCAAAGATAAGACATCTATAGCTAATGGATGAAAGTTTTCTGCTCAATATATTAATAGTATCAATTTGACCGTTCTCAGTATGACACAACAGGTACAGGTGATACTTGATTTTTCTGTTTCTTATAATTAAGCCCAAGTTTCTCATCCACCTCACTGATTATATCATAATGAAAACGCTGACCTTCTGCTCCAGTCAGTTTTATAACATAACCTTTATTAAATCGTTGTCACTATTGTCTTCAGGACAAAAACGGCTGAAAGCATTCACTTTATTATCACTTTACCGGCAGGCAGAAGATATCTGCTTCTGAGAGGAAGACGCCATAAAAATACACACACCAACAAACCACTCAGCCTTCATCTTACACGCATACAGCATGCTCTACTGTACTCCTGCACACACTCACACAGAGTGACGGTCTGGATTAGTACGTGCAGAAATAGGACTCATCATTGAGAAAACTTAATTTGTTTCACAGTCTTAGTGCAAATTCCAGAGTAGTTTTACTAGCTAAGCTCCTTCAAGTGTGTAAACGACATTGACCATCTCTTTTTCTGGGAGGATAATTTAGTTTCCTTGGAGCAAAACTCATCTGAAGTCATAACAAAAGAGAAGACGACAGACTTTAGTAGGGTTACTATCTGTTTCCAACTTCCTTTTAAATTATTCCATTAACATAATTTTCTCTCTAGCAGCCTTTTAAGTAAACCACACCAATTATTTAAATCAGCTGAACAATACATATACTCTTCACCCGCTTCAAGCTTTGAAATGCATAGAGGAAGCTCTGTTAGCCTTTTAATTACAGCGGCAACACACACGGCAATGTCACAAGGTCACAGAAAAACACTGATAGACTTCTGTTTCCTAAAAACAAGAAATTAAAGAAAGTTAAAGTGACCTAGACAGAGAGTCACAGATATCTGTGCAGAAAGACTTTAACAAGTCATTATCATTCATCTAGACAAAGAATTTTAATACAGGTAGAAACAGAATAATGACAGGAAGCTTCCTAAAACATTCTCTAGTACAACGTTTAGTTCTAATAGAAACACAGGAAAAGTAGGGGTGTGTAGTGTGGCCATGACACACAGCTTAGAACCAATATACTGTAGAGAACATGATGAAAATGTATTATTGTGTGTATGAGCATAGCCAGCTACACATGTGACTGAACAGCTGTCACTGAAAATTTAATCCACCAATCACATAAGAATGTTAGGCATCCTAGATGTATGGTATGCATTTAGCAGAGGAAACACTTTCAAAAGGTAAATCATAGATTAAATCAATCTGTATGTCGGTGTAGTGGGTCATTCATCTAGTCGTGTTACACGTTCTGATACAGCTGCTGTCTGCTCATCATTTCCAACGCTACAGACAACAAAGAAACCCAATGAAGAGACACAATATGCATTGAGGCCTGGTAACTTGACTGGTATCCATAGCAACAAGGGTCCACTTGAAAAGTATCTGGCACTAAACATGGAAAAGGTAGTTTATTTTAATTAATTAGTTAAAACCTGCAATTATGCCGAGTGTTTTATTGTTCTCCAAATTCTCTTCAAATAATAGTTTTTGACATAACTTTGAGTCTTCCCCACTAACACATAGTAAGCCAAGACCTACAGACACAGGAACTTGATATAGGGCTGCTACTTTTAAGTAGATTAATGGTGAATTGCTCAGTCCAGTGAATTTACTCAAACCACTATGATCTCAGACTCGCAGGTTCTGATGATTAAACACTGTAGATATTCTCCTTTGTACACAAACTCAGAGTCGAGGGCCAAAGACACAAGGGTAACTCCATTCTCCCATAGCAGAGATGCCATCACATTCCACAGCCATCCCCAATGCTCTGATGACCCAACGCCACGTATGAAACACTGTTCTTTCTTTGAGCAACCAAAAGCATTTTTTTGAAACCTGCACTCTCAGAGCTGACAAAGATGACCATGACCGTGAGGTGTTTCCACATCTACAAAATGCATACAGAGCAATTCTAATGATCTCTTTATGATCTGTGCTGAACTGAAGCTTTCCCAACCAGACGGCGTCTTCATCCAGCACCTCGGTACTAACCTGAGCAACCTCAGCAGTTTCATTCCTCCTCCAGTCACCAATTTGTTCAAAGAGGTTCTTGATTCAGAATTTTTATCATATATTTCTGACAGCATACACATATTTTGCTGCATACATGGGCTTGCCTTGGATTAGATTGTAAAGAGCTAACAACTGTGTCAGTTGTGTGGTTTCCCAGGTGCCTCCAGTTCTCCCATGACCCAAAGACATGCTCCTTAAGTTTACTGGGGCCTCCTGAGTGTGAGTATGAACACACACTCTGTCCAGGTACGCCATGGCTTCTCGACAATGAAATATGATCATTTCTTGGTGGTAAAGTCCAATATAAGGAAGCTAGGAAGCAAGACGAGGTAGCATGACATAAGAGCACCTAGAATGAAAACATCAAATGCATCAAAATACAAAGACTGGAGCTTGTGTTGCCTGCCATGTTAGTACAGACCACTTTACCTAATCAGCTGTTCAAGTTAGTCTCATTAGTTGCCAACAGCTAACATGATGTAAGTGGCATGTTTGTGTGCATCTAGTAGGAAATCCCCCAAAAAATCCAACAAGAATAAAACCATTTTCTTTTCAGGAACATTATTGCCTTTACTATGTTTGTGAAAGATACAGAGACAATGTTTTCCACATAAATTCTCATTTTTTTATATATTGTGTTTAAATGTGATTATTTTTAAGCATTTTCAGTATATTTAAGAAGCTGCACATTCCGTGTGATTTAAGTGATCGACCCATTTACATGTACGTATGTGCAGAAGCGTGTGTATGGACCTTAAAGGTAGCAGTGGACTATCATTACTGTGAGAAGGTTTTCTAGAGAGCTCCTGCTGTGCCTGTGTTCTGGTTCCTGAGATCAGGGGGTTTGTGGGGCTGTTTTGCAAATGCACTACCCCCAGCCTCAAGGACAAGCCTAGAGAGAGGAGGGAGAGAGAGGTTCAGGAGAGGAGGGTGGCACAAGTGTTTGTTCGGAGGAGATAAAAAAATACTGGAGAGGAAATGAGACACAGAGACATAAAGAGAAAAATAAAGAAGGGGATAGAAAGAGGCATCATCTACTAATCATTATTCGGAAAAAAAAAGAAAAAAAATGTCTCCACTGGCTAAAACTATAAAGTGAGTGAACTGTTTTGTCTTCTTAAATCCACAGTGAAAAGAAAATGACCAGCCCTGGAACCCATCTCTCTGTGGGGCAAACAGAGAACAGGAAAGGTCACGGTGAAGTTGTAGACGGATGTTCAATGGTAAATGAGGAGACAGAATAGAGTGGAACTTGGTGTTTGTACAGTAAAAAGGAGCAGCCGAGGCCTTCTGATTGAGTGGAGCTGGCAGGCCGGGGGAGCCTCCCTCGGACTGCTGTCAGCTGGGAGCATAGACAGGCCAATCACTGACACAACAAAGCTGCACAAGTGCCACTTCCTCAGCAGGGGGCGTCCTAGCCTCCTGCCCTGTATCACGCTGGGTACCCCCCCCCAAGGAAAGATTTATATTTTTACACAACTGCTCTGCCCCAAGGTGACGGAATAACAACCATGCCAGGAGTCCATGAAACGAAACATGACCTACGGGCCCCTGTGCTACACCAAAGATACTTTAATTGAGATAAAGCAAGTTGAGGGCGCAAGACTCCCCGTCACGTGGAATTACAAAGTATGTTTTTTTGATCTGATGCACAGGAGCAAGATGCTCTGCAGTTTTATTTTCAGTAATAATGCTCATTATATGTATTCACAGTTTTCGCTGTGCAGCAAAAGACCGAGGTATGTTTCGAGCTACAAAATTGACTGCCGGTAGCAAAAAGAGGTAATGAAGACACTATCACTCTCACGTGCTGCAAACAAACCAAGACCTCTCTGACTGTATTGATTAGCACATGCAATACTGTGTGCTATCAGAGTGTCAAGATCCACCGAAGAGAGAATCAAAATCTCACTGCCGAGTCTCATTCCTCTAAACTCTGTTACTTTAGTCCAGAGGACAATCTGACAGCCAGCCTTCAAAAGACAAACCCATAAAGTATTTATGTGTCTGCCTGGGGTCCAGTGAGTTCAGAAAGCCACTCAAGAATTCATTAAAGGAGGTGTAGGAATTGTTAAGTATATCAAATTTAAACTGAGGCCAAACAAGGCTCAGTCTGAGCCACTGATGGAGACAATATCAAATCTGTCTATAGTGATGACACTATAAATACAGGAACAACATTTTCCAAACCCAAAAGAGCACAAATAGTGATTTCATCACCACTACAATGATAAAAGGCTGGATTCTTTGCTTTGGGTTGTGTTTTTTAAGAGTTAAATGGTAAGGGTAAATTGGTACAAGATTCAAATTGTTCCTGCTCCTGTTATAGCCACTTGTTTATCTAACCACAGCTAAAGGCATCTAAAACAGTGGTTCCCAACTAGTGGACTGTGGTCTAAAACTGGGCCTTGTGTCTGTACTGAATGAACCGCACCATTCTGAAGCACCGTTTCCTTCTGTAGAGTGATAAATGAACATAATGAATAGAATGGGATGTGCCACCACCATTGAGATCGTCTTACCGGTGGTCATTTCTACAGCAAGTTAACAGAGACGTCCGTAAAAGCGCTGACAGGACACCTCGAACAACAACCAAGGCCAATTAGTACTGCAATTTTAACGCATGGTGGTCTTACAGTGAATTTGTTAAACTATCCGAGAGCCAAGAAAAGTTCATTTAACTTTGAGACATCATCACCATCACAAGGTAAATGTTATGCACCAAGTGGCAGCATGTTGGCGGGGAAGTCAGGGAAACATGCACACATACAGCAGGATCTACAACCACAAAGCAAACATGGAAATTAGGAGCATGTGTGGGAAGATGGCTTTCAGGAACAGCTTCTCCATAACAGTCCCACCCCTAAAACCTTCACTTGACCCCCTCCAGTTCGCCTACCAGCCCCTACTTGGAGTGGATGACGCCATCATTCATCTGCTCCATCACACCTACACCCACCTGGACAAACC
>JAUMHF010000017.1:19179014-19222643 GCA_032359275.1 Microctenopoma steveboyesi | reverse complement strand
TCTTCCTGTGGCCATCAAACTCTTTAATTCCTCCCCTGCCTCGTGTTAAGAGATGGATGTATCTTGTTGTTCTTGTTATTGTGCCTATATGGCCGTTGTTTTTATATTTATATTTCGTTGGTGCAATTTATGGTGGTGGGTTTTCTTATCTTACTGTAATGAGAGCGGCTGTATTCATGGCAAAACAATTTCCCTCTGGGAAGTGTTTTGAATCTTGAATCTTGAATCTTGAAAACTGATGGATCTGGTGCAGAGCCTGTTCCTGCTCCTGTTTGACCTGCTGGGGTAATAATGTGGCTGCCCAGCAGTTTGTTTAAAATTGTAGGCAAGCACAGTTTCGTCTTACAGTGCTTTGTTCCATTATTAACACGTCACACTGCAGGTGGACTTTACCCGTTTCCAGGATTCGTCGATGTAGCAGTCCCGGGTGGAGAAAGGCCTCATCTTTACACGAGCGAATCTGCGTCCCCACCAGCTCCGAGTTGGTGGCAAGTATTCTTGCACTCTCCTCGTTGAGGTTTACCCCAGCCATGGAAGCCACATCGTTGATGTCATCATCATCCCTTCACAATGATAGATGGCAAAGTATATTAGCAAAACACGTACAATGGAAAACATTTTAAAATGCATCTCAAGTCCTCCTATACAGAGATCAGTAAAAGTGTTCTGCAGTTGTTATAACATATCTGGATCATGCAACAACTGTTTTATATATACTTGAGACAAGTTTGAAGGTCGTGCACTGAGAGGACGCCCTGGGGGGAAAACAGTCAAAGCGTGGAGGTGGGAAGGATTTTTCCACTACTAAACAAGAATTTAGTTTAGACAAAGAGACAAAGTATTGTACATAAATTCTTCTCCCCATCAGTATTTATGTCCTAACAACAACAATCTTTAGCTGAAAATGTATTGATGAAAATGCTTTCTTTTCATGAATATTAAACTTTGGCCATTACAGCACAGAATTCCCATTCCAGGGTCTATTTGTGTCAGCGGTAGAGGAAGCCGGGAGATGAAGAGCATTTGGATGCAGTTTAGCTCGCTAAGGATGCTCCTGAGGATTGGCACTGAGCTGTGATGAATCTAGCTATATACTAATGTCAACAAACCTCATTAGCACCGTGCTTCGCCACACTTATTTGTATTTTGTATGACGTGCTGGTCATTTCTCACAGGCATACTTCACATTATTTACATTTTATTACATATCAGGAAAGGCACAGAAGAGCATAAACATGCAGGAAATGTATCTGGGACACTCAGAAAGGTCCACATACCTTTTAAAGGCAGGAACTTTCTCTGTGAGTTGTTACAATTATTGTACTTGGCAAATCATGATTCTGATTCTGGCCTGAATTAAGCGAGTGGTGATGTGTTGTTCTTACAGGATTGGCCCTGAGCGACCTCTGAATTCTCTGAGTGTCTGTGACGGCGGGAACAAAAACCACAGAACACACACAGAGTGGCCTCTCGCCACTCACTGCTCATCTCCACAGTCATTTACGTTCATGCCACCGTGGTTGGTTGCGACAGAGCTTGTGCGTGTGACGCTGTGCCTTTGTGTATGCATGTGTGCAGCGCAGGGCCCCGAGTTCTATCGGGCGTCTAACTGTGGGCACACACCGTCAGCCAACTCCACCCCATCGAGGCCTCCCCGCTACTTGGTGTGGCCACAGAGAGCCGATATGAAACCTGACATCACGGTGGGAGGCTGACAAAGACAATTAGAGCAGCTTCCTGAACCTGACACACCTCTACCTTCCCTCCTCTCCTCTCCTCTCCTCTCCTCCCGCATTCAGTCTAATTATGCTGTCACAGAGAGAATCTACACAACAACACGAGCACAGATACATAGGATTATACCCTGTGCTGCACCTCAGGCTGCGCACCTTCCTTCATCGCGTCCTCATGGATAACTTGACCTGTCCTATAAGGAAACATGCCTGAGAACACAACACTCCAAAAAAAACAATCTCACTGTTACTTTAACAGTTTAAAACTGACTATGAGACTAATGCACATGGCGCATTGTTTGGCCTTGATGAAGTACACTATTGTCATTTAGAAACAGCTCACCTACACCAACTCCGTCAAGACGGATTATAACGATAGGTTTAGCTTAGACGAAGCCAGAGAAATAGTCCTCATTTTATAAGTCGAAGTAGTGCTGTAGGCAACACAGTAGAAAAACATGAAATATCAACCAGTATCCATGAACACTGGTACTATTATGAGTAATATATATATATATATATATTTATATTTTGGAAGGTGTGATTTCTTGGATTATTTGGGATTGCCAGGACTCAAATCAAATGAGAACGCCATAGACAGGTCTGACATTAAATGGAGGGAACCAAATATGAAATGCAAAATATTCTCGACTATATCTCTGCACTAATAAAGCAGAGATGTAATTAGCTTCCACACAAGCCACAGAGAAGCCTCTCAGTTATTGCTTTGGGTTTGCTCGGGGATATGGAGCCAGCAGTCACATGAATACATATGCATGTCTTTTCCATATCAAGCTAGTGTTTCAGCGGGGGCATGCCATAGGTGGTGGGAGGAGTGCACTTGCCATTTAAAGGTTGTGCATGTGTAGATAGATAGGGGTGTAGTCAGATCTCCTAGCCCCCCCCCACCCCCCCTTCACCCTTTGGCCACCCCATCCCTGTGGATAAAGGTCTCTATGCCCAGGCAGGGGGCCCTGATTGATCCCTGTGACTAACACCCAGCCTGTGCAAGTGTAGTGCACCCCCACTGAAAATCATGGACCACTGGGGTATTTTCACAAAGCGTGCTGGGGTTCACCGGGCAGCTGGTGGGATATGTGTTCATGACCCAAACAGCTAACAGCACTGGTGTCAGTGGTGGCACAAGACAGTCAGAAAAACCCTGCAACAACCTGAATACTGCTAGAAGTGTAATAAGTAACTTAGAAATTTAATAATTTGCCACAGAAATGTAGGTGTAATGTAGATGACATCCTGTTGAACCCTCACACCAAAATACCTCGGTTTGATCGGTTGATTAATTTAGCATTCCAGCCTTTGGCGTGCCACTATGTTCTTCATAAAACTTTGTACCTTCTATGTTCTGGCACAGCACCCAATCAGAAAAGAATCTAATCCTGTGGCTGCTGTGTATCCAAGTCTTTTGGGAGGTCACTTTCAAGTCCTAATTGAGTCAAATGTGTTTGTAAAGCCGTTTCAACCACAAACACAGAATGAGCTCATTTTGCCAGCACATTATAGAAAAGGGCCTTTAGATTTCGACATCTACATACGTCCGAGCGGAAAAGCCGCACATAGATGCATGCCTATCTGTGTGAGTCTTTTCCACTTGACTGTACAAGTGTTTGTGTGTCTGTCTGTGCAGATGTCTGTCCACTGCTAGGACAGTGTTGGATTTAAGAGGCTGAGGCTGAGCTTGGAGGTTGGCAGAGGGCTGAAGGCCTCAGCTAGCTCGCCTGTGATTGCAGCGGATGTTGAGTGTTTACAGAGAGATGAGCATGGGAGGAGGGGGGCATAGAGACAGCTGCTTTCACTCTACGTTGTAAATTACACACAAACACACACACACACACACACACACACACACAAAACACACTCTGACACAAGCACTTACACAGAAGGCTGTAGCTGTACTGGAAACCCTACAAGCCCTGCAGTGTGTATGTGCTTATTTATGCTACAGCTGGACTGCTGGGACCAGTGGCTCCGAGTGACAGCGGAACACAATACAGGCTGGGTGGATGGGACCAGTCCGACCAGTGGATATTTTACGTGATATTGTCTCCCTTTGTATAATAAACATGCGCTTTAAGTACTTCCTAATAATGTGTCATGGAGATTCTGTCAGAATGACAAAAATCTGGCAGTAGCTACGTATTGGCCTCTCCCGGGCTGAGTTTACGTGCACCAGGTTACTCAGAAAAACCCTGATTTACTTTAGAAGTGTGTGTAGCAGGCTCATAGGCGACAGAAGACACTTGTTTTTTGTTCTGCATGTCAGTACTTCTTTTCACATCATAAACTGTTCAAACTAGGAAATGAATGATTTATTTAGACTTCTACAGAAGATTTCGTGTTTAGCTTCTGGGATTCATCGTGAAGGCAGTGTGGGTATATAGCATTTAATACAAGCAGCAACATAACAAATATTGGTCTGACAAAAACAGATGAATGCGGCTTTCTCGGCTTGGCTTCTAATGCTTTCTGTTGCTATGTGCACTTTAGTGGTCTGATCAGTTAAGCTAATGATATGTTTTAAGTGTTAAAGATCAGAAACTCACAGGGAACGTTTAACAACTTGTAAAATATGCATTACTGCCATTCTCTTCGAGTGTGATTAAGAGAATAAACCACATCAAGCCACCGCTAATTCAGACAGTGAGAGGCCAGTATGTAGCAACACAATGACAAAATAGTATCAAGCAAATGTTACACTAGACTCTGTTTCCATGTTTATATCCTCAGGTAAAAAAACGAAATGAGTTAAAGTCAGTAGAATTAACTGGCGTAGTAGTAATGTTTAACAATAATTGCAGAAGCATGAAAAGCCTGACAACTAATGAGAGGTGAAGAAAACTTCAACAGAGGCATTAAACACTAAAGTCAGGTTGGAAGTGTAAGTAACAGAGGTTCGGCAAATGCTTATTGTTGGGAGGAAAACTACCTGCATGTTGAGACAAACATATGAATGGCTGGAAGAACAGTGTTAGAGGACCACACGTGTAGTGCAGACCAGGTACGCCAGAAGGAAAATGAACAGCAAAATATCGGTGACATGCTTCTTCCGTGACAGTGATGCCGGGCATTATTGGGCATATGTTGAAACCAGTGTGTTTGTGTGTGGAGGGCCACTGTGATCACCGCCGGGGGGGGGGGGGGGTTGTCCGTAACAAGCGAGCCTGACAGCTTAATTACCAACGCAGCTAAAGATTTATTGGTTTATCAATCAGAGCCCTGGGCACTGCCTTTCCCCCCGCGAGACAGGAGCCATTACCATGAACCCATTGGCCCATGTGACCCAGACTCTTCTTGCACCAGCCCGGTCACACCGGGGCAATCCTAAACCCCTGCTCCTGTCAATACACACATAACTACACATTTGGTGCGCACACATAAACAAACAGAAATATTCCTAGACTCTTGGGGTATACACATATGTTCATGTGCAGCCTAGCAGGGACACAAACAGAGGCCTACATGCAAACATATACATGCACACGCGAACGTACGTGTTGTACACGCACAGAAACAAAAAATACACAAAGACTCACACAAAACGTGGACCACAAAGGCCAGCATGTGGGCGATGAACCTTTTATGTTTTGAGACAAAAGCCCAGCTGAAGCAGGCAGAGCAGAGCTGCGGGCTAAATACCGTATGTTTGACTAAACCAAAAGGTATTTTCAGAACCGCATCCAGAAATTCCAACCATCTGGACCCAATTACCTTATTTCTAAATCAAGGTTTAGCTAATTTCTAATCCTGTCGATGAGTTGTGACACTGACACAAAGAGGGCAACGGTGAGGGTGATCTATTGGCTGGTACGGCAGTTGCTATGTGGTGGGCGCTGAGAGAAAAGACCACCAATCAACCAGTCGGGCAGGCAGGCAGCCAGGTGGCCAGGCAAGCAACTGGGATAAACACTCATAGTCTTCGCTGAGAGTGTAGCCTGTAGTCATGCAGAGGCATCTTAGTGAAATGCTGCCCCCATGTGATGGCAGCCAAGAACAACAGGCAGTCCAGAGTCCATCTCCTGCAGAGAGGACTGTACCTGAAAGAACCTCCTCCAGGGTCGTTGAGCTTGTTTTTCTGATTCCCAGAGATCTGAACAGCCAGGCCCATGGGACTTTTGCCTGATTGGATGATGGCTCCCTTCCCAGTTGTTCCTGTTAAGGGAAGGAAGAAAAACACAGAAGAAACACTAAACAAAACAGTAAAGGAGTAATGTTATCATTGAAGTGTCCCTTTCTATCTGTGTCAAATATCCTCCTGTCTAACGACTACCTTCATCTGTCCCTGTCTTCCTCGCAGGGGTAGATGGAGAGGGGGTCGGGGAGCGGTACTGTCGGTCTCCCCAGGTTGGTGCAGAGAGCGTCGCTCTGTCAATATCACTGCACTTCACCGGTTCTCCTTACACTCCTAAACCGCATCCTGCTCCGAGACACGTTTTCCAGAGAGGCACAACGACTGCCAGAGTGAATTTAAACTTGATTTTAACAGGCATGTTCCTAGCCAAGAGGCACAGAAAAGTATTTTTAGAACTATCCCTGCATTCCAATTTATGGGCATAAAACAACCTACAGATCTTTCACTGCCGGCAATCTCGGGAAGGGGGCAGATGAAATTTGTATGCACCTCCGATCGTACCCAAGCAAAAACAGGTACAAACACGTACACACATTACACACACCACCTGAGAGCATACAGCTCTCTTAAGGGAGCGCTACGCCCGGTTGGTGTTGGGGCGATATTTGTGGGCATCTGTGGGAAGAGTGTTTGTGAATCAGTGTGAGTAAGCAGCAACTCAAATATTGAGAAGGCTTTAAGACCAGATAGGAAAAAAAAACACCTGTTCTCTCTCTCTGTGGCTTCTGCCTGTTTACACATCTTAGAGCCTGCTGAGACGACATTTAGAGTCTCACTAATGGCTATCTTATGTTTAACCTTGCTTTTTATTTAACCAGCAGATCAGGCTGTGTTTGAGAGAGAGAAACTTCACTCATAAGCAGTTCTGAGAGGGGTTCAGGCTTCCTACCTTGTGCTCTGACAGAATGTGTGATCACCACGGGCATTCGGACTTGGCCACCAACAGCACCTGGTGTCTTTATACCCTGAGGGAGCAAAAAAACAAACAAGGCACTTACTGTACTTTACTGTAGCAATTGAAGAGAATGAAACACTTTGAACGTAAGGGGGAGATTAAGCAGTGCGAATCCACACGCCTTCTGTACGGCTGCTTCAATATCGCACCATCCTCAACAGAAAATGAAAACTTTAGCCCATTTCAGCCGTACTTAGTAGCAAGAAATGATCTAGAGACAAGCTAGCCAAGAGCTACTTGAGTTTACAGACTTTCATTGTAAAATATTAAAATGTCTGCGGACAGATGCAGAACAAATACAAGGAAGATGAATTCTATAGGCTCTCTACGCGCTGTACTGAGAATGTGGAGAGCAATTTAAATGCATGAGGAGGATGGATTTCTGTCACTGTATATGACCTACATTTGCTTGTGTTTTCAGATAAGACAAAGGCAATAAGAAGTCAAGATCACAGTGAAAAAGTGGTTCAGATGAAGAAGAAGTGGTAGGAGACGAAGAAGGAGCAAGGGGGTGGTGGGGTTGTGCTAATAGAGTCACTTCCTTCCTTGGTAACAGCCACAGGCTGGGCCTCAGGCTTAGTCATCCATTCCTACCAGTTTGCTTCTTGCTGCATATTTTTTAGCCTTGTTTTCCATTCCCTGACACATGCTATATTACTGTTCAACTACTGAAAGAAGACAGAGGCCATTTTTCCCAGAGATCCACTGCAGGGGCCTTTGAGAATGGGAGGGTTGGGGAAAAACATGCATTCAGCACAGGCAGAGATGGCTATCACCTCTGGCCAGCCAGCGCCACAGTTAAAAGAGGAGAAGAAAACTCAGGTACAAAGTTAGGGAACAAGCATAAAAGGGCACAGACTGCAGACAGGCTTACCGTGCGTCCAAATTACTTCTCCTGCTTTTTAACATCATTTGTCAGAGCAATATTTATAATAATAAATGGCAATTTATGTTATTTACACAGATCTTTTACAAAATACAGTTTAAAAACAACTGCTCACAGATCTCCTCTGCTGTTTTTGGAATTAGACTAATCTTGAAATATGGGTTAGTTTCAGGAAAAAAGTCTACTTGTTTAGCATGAAGCAAAGAAATATTTTTTTGTTGAAAAAAAGTATCTTTATTTATAGATAGTACATAATTAAACTTGGTCTATTACCAACATAAACCTTGTGTAAGTACTATTGTAATTTGTAATTAATTGCCTACTTTCCCAATTATGTCTGAGTTATCAATAAAATCCACTGGTCAAAACTACAAGGTACTTATTTGAGCTGATGCATAATAGTTTCTCTGCATGTACCAAGTATTACACGTGGTGGTAATACATTACAACTATCATGGAATGATCCGATTGTTTTATGCCATCGTTTTGCACATCTGCCAAGTTTATTTTAGTATTTAACGGAGATTACACATGCAATAGCAGTAAAATACTTAACCAACATTCAACTTACATTCAACTATTGTAATAGTACTAATATTATTAATACTCAGACTCTAAATGCGCAGTTTCAGGTATTTCACAACAAATGTAAATTTGCAAAGGGCATCTCGAGCAGCTCAGGAGCACTAACTGTTACAGGGAGGCTTTACTACCTGAATCCAGAATGCAGAATACCTGCAGAGTCACGTATGAAACAACCCTACAGGTGTTTATAGAAGTCAGTCTAGTCTAGACCGACTATATATTAATAGAGGTTAAAGAAGCCAAAAGCACCTAAAAAATCACCTGTTTCAATATCAATCAATATCTCAATATTGTAACCATCACAACGATAGGAAACAGGGCACACCTAATATACAAGTGCATCAACTGAACAAGGTGAACACAGGAGGTACTTTTTTATCCTTCTGGTTCTGTACATCACCACAGTGAAATGAGCGTAGTGTAGACCGTAAGTTTTAATTCAAAACACTGAATGAGCAGCACATGAATTGCATCTATTTTTATACATAGACCAACAAGGCTTTTTGGACAAACAAGACCTCAAAAGACACAACAGCAGACCTGGCTGCTGGCACATTCAGAGAGAAAGACTGAATATCTACAATCATACTGGAACATGCATTTGTGTCCAGGCTGCACGGCTGCAGGAAGTGAAGCACTGGTTCTCAGGTCCTCACCTATATGTGCAACAAACATAAACAATGCAGAAAAGACAACAACGTAGACAATAAGAAGAACAAGACCATACTTTTCACATAAGAAAAAGGTAACAACACTGATCTAAAACATAGCAGATGTGTCATGTGTTATCTAAACCTAATGCTGAACTTTATGCACTGAAGTCTAGATTGTGTTTAGGTTAGCATAGCAGCTCTGTCAAGTTTTCACAGCGCATTTTACCTCAGCCCACTTACTGATTAAACCTCACATTACTGTCTGATGTGTGTTAGCCGCTATGCTAATATAAAAACAAATACAACATAATGCTACTAACCTTCTTTAGAGCAGGTTGTGCAAATCATGGAAGATGAAAACATGAGCAAGTGTTCACAGATTGCAGATAAACAGCACAGTGCTGCAATGCTTCATGCTTAAGACTCATCTTCCATCAGCATCTTCCTTCTAAACGCTCATCCATTAGACGGCTGGTTAATTCCATGTTAATTGTAGTGGCTGATGAATTTTGACAGGGTTTATTTAATAAAAAAATTCTAAGTGAGCAGAACTGAGAACTGGGCAGGCAGCAGCATCCTGAGTGCAGGGAAAACGGCAAATCTGTGCAAGTAACGGTAAATCTGAGAGCACAAACAGAGTTTGGAACAAAAGCTGAGGAAATCAGAGCAAAGCTGAGGGTGACCAGGGACATTTTAAGTGTGAAGGAAGAGTTTCGAGGTAAAGCATCACAAAGTCTGACCACAAAACTACAATTAAAATTAAATTATGCTCTTGAATTAAGATACTTTTGAACCATTTTACAAATGGGTGAATGTGATTTGGTGAGTGTAAAGAATAAACCTCAAATAATTTAACGTCTACACACAGTTATACTACTCCAACTTTCCCATACTGTAGTTATACTTATTCAACTAGCCGAATAGTTTCAGATTGCAGCTGCAATCATTTTACTAATGTGTTCTGTGATAGTTTATGTTAGTGTGTGTGTGTGTGTGTGTGTGTGTGTGTGTGTGTGTGTGTGTGTGTGTGTGTGTGTGAAAGAGGAAGACAGAGAGTGAGAAAGACCAGAGGCATGTTCTGGACATAGACTGCGGCCGCCACATTGCTTTAAAATTGACCCAGGGGCTGACCTAGTTACCGCGCTTCACCCTTCAACGGTTAACGGGTAGAGAGAGGGAGAGTGAAATAAGGGCGATGCAGGGCTGGATACAGTGAGTGAGAAAAACTGGTGGAAAGACATGGGAAAAGAGCACGGGGGCGCGGGGGAGAAAGAGAAAGAGAAAGAAGACAGAAGGCAAGTTGGAGAAAAAGCTAGAGGAACACAGAAATAGAAAAAGAGGAAGGAAGTAGAGGAAAAGTGAGAGAAAGACAGGGAGAATGCAAAAGAGAAAGAGAAGCCTCTAGCTTGCCCCCCCCTCTGCCTGGACCACAACAATATGACCTCGCTTGACCCGTCCATAGACGCCTATGCTCTGTGCAATTGCATGATTTTCAGTGTTTGTGTGTATACAGAATACCCACGCACAAATGGTAATGTGCCACAGCTGTGAGTTGAGTGAGCCCATTGGTGTCCAGGGCTGGACCGTGCGCGTTACCTGGCCTAGCTTCAGCTGTACAGTGTATCACTGGCTCACAATCTGTGGATGCCATTAGCCAACGCGGTCATTGTATGATAATGTAAACCAATGAATACCAAAAATAGTATAAGTAAGAATATCAAACCCAGAGTAGTAGTTATATAGTATATTCTTTGTTTGCAAAAATAGAGAGTCTCTGTTAAGATTGGCTCAAATCTGTTGCACGCTGTGTGATTGTGTCTTTACCTAGAAAAGTAAATACTTTCTGAAGATCTGCTTTAGTTATACTAAAACTAGAAGCTCTTCTAAAAGCTTTTTTTTCTGAGTGTGATTCTTTAGTGGGTCTGTGAGCTAGACATGACTGTTGGCTGAGTGATTCCCAGTCAAGCACTGTGAATTCAGTGTCTCTTAAATCAGACTCATCTAAGAATCATCAACACACACACACACACACACACACATACTGCCAACCATAACCCTGCAGGTCTGCATCTAACACATTCCAGCACTCCTACTAAATCAATGAACTTTAAAGTTTTAAAGTTTAAAATATTTTTAAATATTCTGTCCCCATAAAACTTACATTCACATTTATTTATGTGCATGTAGGAAACATGCCAGCCGCTAACTTTTATTAGTATTAGTCGTAACTTCTTTTGTTTTAAACTAAACAGCTTTTATTTGCTGTAGTAAGTAGCAATGGTTCAGTTTCCTCATACAGAAAAGTCTAGTTAATGAAACTGGACTGTTACTAATCAAATAGCTGAAGTATGTCCTTCTTCTGTAATCACTACAAAGTCTGTCCAGACTTTAATTCAATTACAATAGAAAGTGTAAATGTCAATAGTGAGGAATGTGTGCCTGTGTAGGAGTCTGTTTGAGGAGATCTGCTCCATACATACCATGGCAGCTGCATGTCCAAGTGTCCCTGCAGGCAGCGCACTGGCACCTGTAGTGGTGCTGACGCTGTTGGGGTGGCGTATGCAGACAGCTGGCCCGGCTATGATGGCAGGAGGGGTGCCGCTGGGTACTGGTTTGACTCCCTGCTGTGGGGGCTGGGTCAGGGACTGCTGACTATTCAGCAAAGACAGCCGCAGGGCCGGGAGGCTCTTCTGTTGACAGGCAGAGAGAGGCCAGAGTTTATAGTCATACAGCCACACAGTTGAAAAACAAATACAGCTGTGGACACAGGCTAATTTACTGTAGTGTTGTCCAGGGCTTCAGACTAACATTTCACACTGGTGCCACTAGTGCCTTCACGGCCCTCAGACGGTGGCACCACTACCAGATTTGGTGGCACCACTAACACAAAAGAAAGAAAGAATGTGTTATCTGCAAGTTGTTTACATTGATTGTGCTTAGCACTCACTCACCTGGCTCGCTCTGGCTTTGCCAAAAAAATGACGTGGATACAAACATGGCCTTAGCAGCTGTGGCAACACCACATTCAACACAATGACACAACGCATTTCCAGTGTTTCTCCTAGGATTTATGTTTAGCAGCGATGTTCTATTGTCTGTATGCAAACGTCTGGCACGTGAGCAGAACGTTCACCTTCTGCACGAACATGAAGCACGTTTAATATTGCATACGCAGTAATTGAGACGGCATTAATGCCTTCTCACAACCAACCTGAGCATCTCGATATTTCTCCATTTAGGCTATTTCAGGCAGTTTTTTGACGCGAGGAACCTAACATTGCATGACAACATGTGTTTGTGGGCGGGATGGGTGGTTGGGCGCCTCGATGTGACGCTCATCACGGTTGGCTGGAGAAACCTGCTGGCTACTGGCATGGACAGCTGTGGGGGCCACTGTCACACACAGTCAGAAGTCAGGCCAGAGGGCTGTGTGTGTTTGTGAATGTGTATCATTCTAGTGTGATGGCCAGCGATGGCAAGGCCCGTTGCCAGGGAAAGGGCTACTTTGGGAGAATACTTAAGCTTAAGGAGACAGGCTAGGGCATGATTTCAAGAGGCAGGTTAGGGAACAGTTCAGGAAACAATTATGGGGGTCAAGTTCATGAGTAGCTTAGGCTCCAGTATACAAACAATGTAGGGCACACATTAGGGAAACTACGTTTTGGCAGGTGCAGAGGTAATTGTTAGATACCATTTGAAAAGATCAACTGAAGTCGTTTTACCCCTCAGAGTCATGGGTTCAGGGAAGCTGATGTTGGAATAGAAAGAAGGTAAAACAACAATTACGAACAAGAAGACCACCTTAAGGAAGGGCACCAGGTAAGGCTGTGGAGATGACTTGAGCTCAGTCTGCAGCCGGCTGGTGAACTCTTCAGGTTCAATCTTGGCATCCTGGTAAGAAATGAGAAAAGTAACGACCCTAAACGATAAGTTAAATACACAATGGTGGCATAAACGCAGAGAAATGAAACTCCATCGCCGTAACTTAAGACCAACAACAACACTCCCATCCTGGTACCTCAGGGCACAGCTCGTTGATCGTAAGATGAAAATTCACGATACAGAAAGGATTTGCTTTAGGAATGAGTTTCATGCTGCCATCTAGAGGTTTAAAATATTCAGTACAACAACACAAGCACTTATTGGTGATACAAAGCAAAAAAGTTAATCAAGACTTTAAAAAGTTAAATTATTTAAACACGGTTTCTTGTATAACGCTGAACTGAATATGATCAGCACCGTAGCTGAGTGTTGGGTGTTGGTTGGTTTTTGAAACTTACCAGTAGGTCCTGTACAAGCCCCTTCACGTTCTTAGATGTTTCAGGAGAAGGAGAATTGTGAGAAGCCAGCTTGATAAGTGTGGCCAGGAAATTCTTACACTTCTTCACATTCTCTTGCATTTCCTGTAAAAGAAAACAATAAAATGATGATGTCCCTTATTATAAAAAAGTGTTCCTAGTTCCTAAGTGACCTTGTATTTGTGTCACATTTTCTTAGTTAATGCTTCTCAAAGACACTACAAAAGGAAATGAGCTGGACTGATAAGTTAACCTCTCCTCAAAGTGTTCTTTTGTGCCTGTATCAATGGGTACATGTGTATCCACCTGAATGTGTACATACACACGCAGGTATCAGGACAGTGTCTTTACTGTATGTCTGAATCTGTACGTCCTTGGGATGGCATGTACTTGTGTGAATGTATGATTGCAAACGGCATGTGTGAGACTCTTTGTCCATGTCCAGCTGTGTGAGGCTGTAGGTTTCAGGCTGAGCTTATGACACAGCCAGCCTGCTGGCAGCTGTGACAGTGCCCGCACCCTTCAGGGTGGAGACTGGGTGGTGCGTGGTGTGTGTGTGTGTGTGGGGGGGGGTCAGGAGGGTCGCAGTTGAGAGAACAGACCTGGGACACGACAGGAGCTCCGGGGGCCGTCGCCGTGGCTGTCTGCGGTGGCTGCGGCGGCTGGGAGGCAGCATGAGTGGGGGCCTGGGGGGTCATAACCATGGGGGTCTGCTGTGGAGCCGTCACAGCCATGGCCACGGGGGCCTTCTGAAAGAGCAAAGAAGAGACAGAGAGATAAACAGGACGTGACGCCTCCCTTGCAGCAAGGCCACAGAGAACAGCAGGCAGGAGCCACAGCGCTCCTGTCACATCTGGTGTCCTGACTTCAGTGAACATCGCTTAACAGACAAGGAGGAAGAAGGGGAAGTGGTGAAAAGCTGGAGGCTGAGAAAGACAGGATGCCATCAAAGCTTTTCTTAGTAAACATCTACCTGACAAGGGAAACCTCCACTTTCCTATCAAGCTCCCTTACTAGTAATTCCAAACAGGAGTGTACCTAGTGTCTACTTTCCCTCTGTCACATGTGAGGGGGTGAATGACGATAAAATATTTCACCTACAAAACACACATTTTGTTCAACAGATCAAGTGCCATCAGCAGTCTCTCACTATAAAGCCCTCATCACCTCTTTTGAATCTCCCGGGGCCTGTTCACACTTGGCAATAAAATACATCTTATGTGATACAATCATTGGACAGCTCCAAACACAGGTGTGAATGCACCCAAATGCATAGAGGACAAATTAGGCTCTAATGACTTCTGACAGGTCTGGATATAGGAAGTGTACTGTGTAATGTGTAGCGCATTTCAGTTTTATCTTCACAGTTAGTTTGTTCATAGATTTTCAAGATTTAGAAATATATTTACTGAAAAATATTTTTTCTCTCTGCAAATAAATTTCTTTTGAGATTATGACCAAATATAAATGTTTTACTTTCTTTTAATTGATACATTCAGAAGAAAAAGTTACTGTTTACTACATCCAATGTAAAAACATCAGCAATAATCCATTAAGATAGCAGCTAGATTGGGACTTCCAAAAGTTATGGAATGTCATTTTCTCCGCTGTCACATGACTTTAACGCCACTCAGATTCTCCCAGTTTGTTCACAAGCTGCTGTCTCAGACTGCCAGGCAACAGCATCTCCTGGCATTCCTCATCAGGGATGCTAAAGTGAGAAAATGTGAGGCAGCAGACAGAAAATAGGCAAATAAATAGGCTGTCTCACTGGGCGCAGCGCAGGACATGAGGAGGAGGAGGAAGTCTGGAGAGCAGGGCTAGAAGGAGTGGGAGAGGGAGACGGTACCATCTTGGCCGGGGTCAAAGGGCACTGCCTGGTGGTCTGAGAAGTCACAGGAGACTGAAGAAAAGAAAGAGAGCAACGCACAACAACATGAAGAGGAGACAAAAGAGCATCAGGATAAAAGAGCATAAAGACATCAGAAACAGGAGGTGCAGCAGGCGGAAAAGGGGAGATAAAGGAATACAAGGCACCTTAAAAGAAACAATGGATGAGAAAAAAGCAACTGACACAGACTGTGTCAGTTTCAGAGGTGACAAAGAGGCTGAGGAGGAACTGGATGTCAGAGAGTAAAAAAGGCTGGGACATTGTGAGAAAAGGGAAAACAGAGGAAAGAAAGAGCAGCAGCCTGGCTTGCAAACAGACGAGGAGAAGCCATGACAGCACGAAATGAAAAGAAGGTGGCAGCCTGTTAGTGAACAGAGAAACAGGCCCTGCTTGGTCAGGTAGCAGCAGATCTTGGCATCGTTGTACTGGGATCTGATGACAGGCCTGTGTATTCAGCAGACACCAGTACACACAAGATCTCTTCTGTCATATCTACCTGGCTCTGAACAAATTCTAAACTATAGGCCACAAATGTCAACCCCTATAATCAAGACATCCAAAGCCTCTGCATTTACTATAAAATAGAGACGAAGGATGACTAGTTTATGTTTAGTTCCTGGTTCTTGGAATACTATGTGGTAACATAGGGTCCATCCATTAATGAAGAAAAGCAAAAAAGTCACCAATTTAGTGTTTTACTGATTATAAGTGTGCACTGTGGTGTCTGAACTATTATAGGTAATGTAATTCAAGACTGGATCCTAAATGAAAAGAAGAAAATCCTTTTCATTCTTCTTCAAGAACACGAACTACTGTACTGAGAGATAAATAATCTGTAACCGGGAAAAATGAATCCACTACTTTACACGAAAAGTGCCTAAAAATCACACGGTATTATACAGACAAATGTATTTAAAGTTAAAAATGCACCAAAGCAAAGTAGGATAAAGTTAGGTCTGTGCAGAAAGCTTAATCCACAAAAAATAAATCAATAAAAATAAACAGCATGACCTGTTCAGAAAGGTTTTCATAGAGCTGGGTACTGATATTTATCAGGTCAGGTTTTTCTAGTAGCATATTTAAGTCAGTAGGGGGGCTGCCACAAAACCACACTAATGACCTGTGACTCATCACACATACAGACGCTTGTATTGGCTCCTCTCCTGTCTATTAGCCAAGGCAACCCAGGGGGGCCTCTGCCTGGTCTGCTGGCATGCAGCCTTCTATTCACAGACAGGAGAACGCTTTCGTACACAGACACACACCCATTCATGACAAACTGCACCCACATGAAAACACACAAACAGACGCACAACCCTGCCAAGGACAGGAGGACTGAGGCAAATAGAAGAAGTAGGGTAAGAAAGAGGAGGTCCCCCTGCTCTGAAAGTTTTGCAGGATCCAAAAGAATGTTGTACTGAGGAGTTGGGGGAATTGGGTGTGTGAGGGATGAGAGGTGGAAAGACTACGGTGGTTGGGGGGGTGTTAGGAGCCACGGGGTGCATCCCACCGCCAGCTATGCCTTTCTCTTGCTCTCTCCCTCTCTCTCTCTCTACATCTTTCTCTCCTTCTCTCTCATACACACACAAATGCACCAAAGAACCAAAGCCTTGTTAGCTTTTTAAAATAATCAGGCAGTTGGATGATGAATGATTTAACAGGTATGGAAGGAAGGAAGCTCAGGATGCCTTCCGTTTCTCCCCTCAGGGTCATGGGAAGAGTGACAGGCCGACAGAGGGGTTGAGCTCTGGGAATAAACACCATTCCCTTTCATTTCCCTGCTACTGCTTTTCCTGTCGAGATGGCAACGCCGCGGCCCGCTAATTTGTCATTAGCGTGACTGTGAGAGGCGATGACAATCTGCAACTCTCTTTTGAGAGAGATTCATATAAGGATGGATACAGGTTGGCTGGCTTTGGGTACAGAGGCAGGAGGGGGGTGTTGGTGTGTAACTGATTGGGACTGCGATCTGCGAAGCCAGTGGGCAACGGTGGAGTCAAGGGGATGAGTGATCATGGATTATCTAAGACTGAGTTTGGGTAACATTTACAAATGCCATAGAATTTATTTGCATGGATACGTTTAAAGTCACTTTGATAAGCAGTATTATTGTTAGTGTACCACACACTAGCATAGCATACCTGCACTAATCCTCATATACTCTGATATGCAATATAACAAACAGTTGCTCAAACGGTTCATCTTTCCTATTACATTCACAGACATTGTTTTCAATAATCCCAGATAGAAGTACAAAGTGGGATGAATACAGCTTACTGTAGCCCTTGAGTACAACAGGCTACAAAAACAGCCAAGCGTTCAGTTCATAGATAAAAGAAGAAGCTGAAATAAAGTCCAACCAAATTGAAAAAGACAATGAAATGCTGCCCTCTAGTGTCAGTGTTCCAACCATGCAGTTAGATGAAAGAGTGCCAAAGGTCTTTAGAGGGCCTCTTTACTGGAGCCAAAAGAGTCCAGCACAAAGCTCTGCGCTGTAAGGCATTACTGTTTGAGCTCTTGTTGAGCCCTGAATGAATAACAGGCTTCTCTCTGAACCAGTTATTGCCGTTTTTTGCAGACCATAATCTGACCAGATGACTATAATCACAAGTTATTTAGAAGCCCCTGTGTTTTGTAATACTGTACATTGTATTATTTTCCCATTCCTGTAAAATGTGGTCGGAGTTGTAAGCAACAGTGACAGGACAAGTATACACAACATGCCCCCCACCCACCAAAAGAAAAGCATTTGTAAAAGCAGTCACCAGCACTAAAAACATTTACTAAGCTCTCTTATTACTCTATGTCACTTTCAGAGGTCAAAGGTGACTTTCAAAAGGTGACTTCTGTGCCTAGTAACGTAACACCAGAGCTGAACTTATTCCAGTTCATCCATAATTTGGATATTAGATAGCACAGTTTTGATACTAGTTGGTTTACATTGGCATTGCTGTACTATACGAGACTTGACATTGATTCGCTCCATCACATTCTGCCCAATCCTCATCATTATCAAATTACAAGTAATAAAAATGCTGCAAAACTTACTGATCTAGCAGAAATGTCTGGTTGATTAGAATGTCTTTAACCGATAATGAAAATATTCACTAGTATCTCAGTGAATCGAACAAGGTTGCGAAACACCAAACAGGACGAAAACTAAACTGTTGGATTTTACACCATAAGGATGTATTTAAAAGATATTGAATAGTATATCTTATTTCATCATTAATTTCATATATTTCTTGCTATAACTATTGTTTTTTTATATTATGAGAAGTATGAATCCTTTTAATATAGATGAACAAATCGTCTTTTGCCATACGCCGTCTCATACGATGCTTTAAGCAGCAGAAACGTTTAGCTGTGAACAACTGGCAGATTTATTAGTGCTCTGCTGTGACTGTAAAATAAGCGCTATTTCACCTGCCACCCTTGATTTACAAAGAAACAATGGAGCGATGAACTGTGTTGTAAGCTAATTACTAAAAGCAATTATGTTCCAAAGGTGTGGCCCAACTGGCAGAAGTTCAAGTTTTTACATGAATGATGTATCCACAGGTGATAATAAGTAAATTCCAATTAAAGATTCAGTAGCTTGTTAAATTTTGATGAGAGCACCCCATGGAGCCATTAAGAAGCCCCGAGTCATTAAGTCACCTATTAATTTCATTTTAAACTATACATAAAAAAAATCTAGATTTTTCATTCTTTATAATTACACAGTCACACATATTAATCAGATCCCAATTAGGTTTTAAAACTAAGATGTTCACTTAATGAGGTTATGCCTACACTGTGTGAAACCACAGCCAATCTGATCAACGGTCCTCCTTTTTTTGACGAAGGTTACCAGTTGTGGCATTAACAGTGACAGAAATTGACTATTAAATTGACTCTTAAACTGTTGCATCTGTTGATCTAATTTGTCCATTACCAAAACACTGGTTTTGTAGGAAAAGCCATCGTGCAGATCTATTTTACATATTATTAATGCTGATTAATTCAATGTGATTAGTCTGAAGAGACTAAATCAATGTTAGCTACCAACAAGGACGTCCCTTTGCGTCTTTATTCACCAGGTTGTTGTTTTAGTCATTTCAGCACCAGGAACTGTCCATTCTATCTGTGATCAAGCATGCTTCTGTTCATCCATGCTCTGCTTCAAACCTCAAATATGGTGTCCCCCAAAGAGTCTGTTTTTTAGTGACGCACAACTCTACTGCAGCCTAAAATCACTTACCCCATTTAATGTCCTGATCTAGATCTCACTCAAAACCTTTGACCACAAATGTTTAGCTCTACCTTTAGCTTCCCTATATCACATTCAGGTTTCCTGCAGCAACACCTGTACAAGGTGCAGATTTGTGTACTTGCTTATCTTCAAGTTCGGTGTTGTTGAGCTGTTTCTGCTATCTTAATATGCTGTCAAATGCCAAATTTACACAGGCCTACAGGCTTAGGTTTAGATATTCTCCACCCAACACATGCATATATGTGTTTGTGTACCGAGGAGCAGTGAGCTGCCAGGATCCAACTCTAGTTACCTCTTAAGGGCACTAGCAAAAGTCTATCTTTAATCCTTACAGCCAAGTGTTTTGGTGAAGGAGATGTAATCGAACATGGAGAAAAAACACAAACAAACAAAACAGATTTGAGTCGAGTTTCACACTGAATGCCTTATTGTGAAGAGACAGTGGTGACAACTGCGCTGCATAAAGAATAGAAAGCAGTGATGAGGAGGGATGCTTGGAATGGTAAGATTTAAACGTCTTTTTCCGTTTTAAAGGAAATTTACGACACAGTGAAATGTGGAAAACATAAAGGGGTCTGAGCAGAGGGCTACAGGTGGCAGCTACTGTAGCAGAGTCTCACCTGTGGAGTTGTTACTCTAAAAGATGCTCCTGTGGTGGGGGTGGCAGGTCGTGGAGAGATGTTGTTCTGCGCTTGAGCCTGAGCTTGAGCCTGGGCTTGTGCCAAAGCCTGCTGAGGAACCATCACCAGCTGGCCCAACTCTGTCCGCACCAGCACCATTCCTTAGGAACCAGGGGTAGGGTTAATTAAACGAGTGACTGGAGAATATAATTATAATCATTATTGAAAAAAAGTGTGCTTAAGAGCTTAGGAATGAGGAGTATGAATTAGAAAACTGCACTTCAATTAATGATCTACTATTGTGAAAGTGGTCATAGTTTAGCTTTGGTGTGACAATACAATCTAGGTAACCACGTATGTTATTTACCATCTTGAATCAAATGTACTGTTTCATTTTATACGCTATTGCACCACAACACTGCTTAATTTAGAAAATATGCCACAAGCTCAAGTGTAATTTTATAAAAATGAAAACTAACAAAAAAGATCCAGTCGTTGCTGGATATCGGAGTGAAGCACAAACGATGGCCTGATGTTTAGGACTATTTACTACAGTTCCACTTTTGTGAAGAAGCCCATGTCACAAGATCTAAGTGTGTCATTACACATTTGTTTATCTTTGCCCAAATTCCATAAAGCGAGCAAGATACAAGGTCAACAGAAAGGTAATAACATATTCGGACCATTCTCTTGGCCATCTGACCTAGAGATTACTTTTGAGGTGAGGTGACTCAGGAGGAGGAGGAGGTAAAACTACTGTCCACAGCAATTACCAGCAATCTTAGACGTAAGCACAGCTGCTCCTTGGACGGTACTAGAATTGAGGGCTACACCTCTTTGCTAGTGACTCTAGGATTTCTCAAGGTGTCTAGAAATAAAGAAATGCTTTCACCTGTTCATGCCTAAATGTAATCACAGTAAGACACAACAAAAGTGAAACTATGTGGAGGTGACTATTACTAGCTTAGTAAATTGCAATACGACACTAAATGTGTTTTATGTAAGCACCTCTTTCGTTTCACTAAGCTGTGTTTACGAAATCTCTTTGAATTTTGAACACTTCCAGTTGCTGATGTGTGTGTGATATAAAAACATTGTGCTGTCTGGCAAAGAAAACAAAAAAACTCCATCTCTAGAGAAGCTGGGGTTTTATCTGAAAGGCAATACAAACTCAATTCTGATTTGTCAGTTTACTTAAATCTTTATTTCTCTGACAACAGTGAAAAGACTTTTACAAAATGATTTTGTAAGAGTTCGACGTGTGCGGCGCGTAAAAGTAGAAGTTGGGACAAAAGTGTTTAATAGTAATGATACTTTATTGATCCCTTTGGGGAAGTTTTTGTTAGAGAGCAGGCAGACGGTGCGTGTCGGTGTACTACGAGGGTTTTGGCGTCTGGTCCAAGGTCGTTTCAACATGTAGCCAGGAGTAACTGGGAATCAAACCACTAACCCTGGGGTTTCTTGAAGACTGTTCTGCCAACAGAGCAACTGCCAAATAATCACTGTGCTACATCACCTTTCCTTTATATTAAATTTTTTAATCGTTTGAGAACTGAGGATATTAATTGTTCCAGCTTTGCCTGTTCTTGCTGGATTCAAAACAACAGTCCGTACTCTTTGTTCTTTGGTCGCTTGTTCATGACCCACCATACGTTTTTAACAGGAGACAGACCTGGACAGCAGGCAGGCCGGACGAAGGCCAGCTGTCCTGCTGAAATGACTTCCAGGAAAGGATGTTTTGATGGTGTCAAAAATCCCTTCCTTCACACATCTGAAAGTTGCCCATGCCTTAGGAACCCATCACCAGGTCGTTGCTTAGCTCTTGCAGAGAAACACATTGCCTCAAACGTAGAATAAAACATAAACTCTAAACGTGTTTAGAGCGACATAGAGAGCCTGGTGGTGTTTCTGCACAGAATAAATAGATGACTTTTTCCTCGTATAACATATTTTCAGGTGGCATTTCTAAATACATTGGAAGCTTTGCAAAGTGACCAGAGTTTTCTAAAGTACTCCTGAGCCCATGTGGCACATGTTTTCTTTCAAAGACTGCGTCGTAGCTCTTTGTCACTGAAAACGCTTAAATGTGTTTTCTAGTTCAAATCACTGATAGTGTATCTTTCATTGCACTTTAAAATAATTTACAACTTTTCTGGAAGCAAGTTGGGAAACTATCGCATAATGAAATGGAAGAAAAGTGACAAATGTTCTGATAACACCGGTGTAAGCAGCTCAAACCTTACCTGGAGGGATGGTAAACCCCGGGGGCAGCTGAATGGTCGTCTGTTGCTGCGGTGGTCTGACAATCAGCTGGGGAGCTACGATCCGTTGAGGGGTGGACAGGCCAGGACGGACCTGGGACTGTGAGACTGAAGTGGCCAGAGCAGGCGCTGGAGAGGGGGCTGCGGGTCTGACCATGCTGATGGTGGTCGTCACTGATGTGGTCTGACCAGCTCCACACACAGAGCTAGTGGCCACCCCTGTCACACAAGCAGCAGCTGTGGCAGAGGTGAGGGGCTGCGTTACTGTTGTGGTGGTCGTAGCTGCTGCTGTAGTAGTTGTTGGTGTGACGGAAGCGGAGGGGACAGTGTTTATTACGGAATTGACACCACTAGGTGGACTTGACATTATAATTTTGGACTGACAACCGTCTGTTTGGGAAGCCCCAGTGTCCGTGAGCGTTTTGCTGTGGTTGTCCTGTACAGCTGTGGAGGGGACAGGTCCTATGCGAGCGCCTTGCTGGACCAAGGCCGACACACTGGTCCCGTTGCCGTTCTGGGCGATGCTGGCCACGATGTGACTCGGTAGTCTCTGCAGGGCGATGGTAGGGGTGCCCCGGTCCAGAGCAATAGCCGACTGACCCGCGGGGAGGTTGGCGTTAGATAAGGTGAACGTCGAGGTGTTAATAGAGGATGTCAGCGGTCGTGTGGAGTTTGGTGTAGTTGCGCTGGTGTCCACGGAGCTAGCGCTGTCCGCCACCGCTGTGTTGCTATTCCTCCGCGTTGTTACAGCGGCGCCGTTCAAACTCTTCACCCGAGCCGAGGCGCTCCTCCGCGGCGTGCCGATGCGCTTCCCCGCAGAGCCGGGGGTGACCTTAGAGCCCCGGCTGGACGCGGTGCTGAGGATGCTGGCTGCCGGGGATGACAAAGTTGACACGCCAGATGTAGTCAGTGTTGTGATGGATGCTCCATGTGATTGCGAACCGCTGCTAGTGGCATTCACACAGGCAGCCGAAGTGGTGGAGGGGTCGCCAAAAGAAGGAGGACAACCAGCAGAAGGAGATGGGACGGTTTTGTCCGGGCTAGCATCTTTACAGTTGAGCTCCTGGCGCGTCTCGGGTTTATTTCGCCGTCCTTGTTGTTGTTCTACTGCTGTGGTGCCAACTGGAGCTGGTATCGTTTTTCCTAAGTGATGGTTAGCGGGGGCCACTGAGACAGCGCCTCCGTTTTCGTCTGTTTTACCTGCCGGGTTGCTTTGGCCAGAAAGCTGTGACTCCAATGAGCCCACCAGGTCACTCACAGCCTTTTCGTCCACCTCTGAAAAGAGCATATCTTCCAGGGGGTCGGAGGCGCCCGCCATCTCTGATCACAGATAGCTGTCTTATTTTTTATTTTTTTACATTGCGCCTGCGTGTTACTAGGCATTGTGGGAATGAATCTGACGTCATCAGATGAAGGGGGGCATCCTAGTTGTATTTCTCTGTTTTTTTTCTCCTCAGGTCCAAAGAGATAAAGAAAAACTGCTGTAATGCTGTAAATATCAGGTAGTTACATGAACATCCCAAACCATGATGTATGACACATCTACAAAACAATTTGTACATGTTTACATTTAGGAGTTCATGATTAAAATGCAATTAGTTGTGTGTCAAATACAAATCATTCATATTTTTGCATTTCTGTATATATTTTTCTACATGTAACAATTATTTATGGGGGCAGGGTGGACATAGATGGATCCCGTGTGATCTCGCGATATGATAGAATGGCTATATCTCAAACTTCTTCTAACTATCCTTGGTTTATTCAATATTTTCCTTCATTACAAAAATACCAAACGTATTGTCCATTAACAAAGCTGCATGGACAGTCCCCTGCTACGCGCTACAACACCCATCGTGTTATCCGCAACTAAACACGTTTTATCAACGAGAACATGAGGTGGTGAAAGGAGGTAACTTAGAGAAATGAGGCAAAGCCTTTTTCCCAAGATCCTTAGCGGCAGAAAAGCGAAGGAAAATGAAAACGGCCATATCGTGTTAGACACCAGTTTAAAGACGAGCTGCTCTGACTCACAACCCGACTTATGCATTCATCTAATGTGGTGCGAAAAACTGCAGCTCTGTAAAGTACTCGGTAAACCCCTCGTTTATAAGAAGACTTTTTTAGGGCAAGTAAGTGCATTATAACCACCGGGCAAACATGAGTGGAGGGGGAACGCCGTATATTGGCAGCAAAATTAGCCTCATCTCCAAGGCCGAGATTCGCTATGAAGGAATTTTGTACACCATTGACACGGAAAACTCGACAGTAGCTCTTGCTAAAGGTAAGTTTTATAAGAATGTGACCCGCGTGCTTCAGAAAGTTGTGGACGCATTTTAGAGAAGTGGTGTGTGATGGAGAACGGATTCATTTCAACGTAGTTAGCCACGCTAGCTAGCTAGCGTTTTAGCTAAGTGGTGCTGTCGTCAACTTTGTGCCCTTTGTTTACGTTGTGTTTGAGCAAACATTAAATATGTTGCGCTTTTTGTATTAAACTGGCATCCGAGTAGTAAATTCATTTCATATTGTTGTCAAACTCTTGCTATTAAAGTTTACATTAACCGTATGGGATAACGGTATGTCTTTGTTGTGGACGTGGGGCTACTAATCTTACATAACTATTGTGACACGTTAGTATTCCATAACGTTAGGCTTATAACCTAATCATACAAACCTTCCAGTTTGTTTTTATTAATTAACGTTATGAGGTTATGACTGAAGCGTGACTCTGGAGAGGGTAAGCAGTTATTAAAGTGCTTTAAATACGTTACATTTTGAACACCAAGACAGCCATTGTTTGATTTTCTCCCCAACAGTTCGCTCTTTTGGCACTGAGGATCGCCCCACTGACAGGCCTATTCCACCTCGGGAGGAAGTGTTTGAGTACATCATCTTCAGAGGAAGTGATATTAAAGATCTAACTGTATGCGAACCACCCAAAGCTCCTAGCACCCTTCCTCAGGACCCTGCCATAGTTCAAGTAAGTTCATTTGTTTGCAGGTTTGCACTTGTAAGGAAGTGACACATTTTATATTCTAATATTTAAAAAAAACATTTAATTCATTACATATATTGTGAGGTTGTTTGAACCCAGCGTATGCCTGGTCACTCACTGTTATTATTAAAGTGTGTATTAACATGTAAAGGATTCAGTTAGTTGTTGTTGGATTCTGTGAAGACACTTCAGGGTTCTGTTATTGTGCATTAGCTCGCTGTTGCACCGTCGTTGCTCAACTGAGCAGTTAGCAAGAGCCGAGCCTTCATTAATGCCATCAGTAACACCTGTGTTTCACTTCCTATGACCATTCAAGTTGTCTGCGTTGAAGGACAAACCCTTCTTTACTTTTCTTTTTCATGGGGTACCTGAAGACCAGGTGTATCCAATAAGATTAATCATGGTTCCAGTTCATTCATGTCCAGTAGAAAAGGGACCAAATGTGGAGAAATAATGTTAAATTACATTCCTGATGTTGCAGCTTGTTCTTTTTAAAATATTATTTGTTTTTGTGGCCTGAATCATAAAATTGCATTTTAGTGAGGTTCACTTGTTTTTCTATAAATTGATGAAAAGCAATATAGACAGTGTAAAGTTGCAGAGCAACATTTGCAATCATGGTAGCAACAGTAATGCACATGGGACATGGTCGCTCAGTGAGTAGTGCAGTCGTCTTCTGACACAAGGGTCAGCTGTTCGATTCTCAGTCATCCCAAAGCTATCTACTACTGCCAAGGTGTTCTTGGACAAGACACCAAAATCATAGTAGCACCCAAGGAGTCAATAATTATTAATCATTATTTTCACAATGTTTGGGGATTTAGTGTGAGATGAGAAGATCCGTCATATTATTTTTATCTCATATGCGCCACTGTGGTTTTTACACTGCTGCCAAATGTTTTGTATGTGTGTTTTCTTTATTTTTTTTAGTCATCAATTGGATCTACCAATGCTGCTGCAGCACCATTCCAGTCTGCTGCGTCCTATGCGCCATTCAGCAGAGCTCCTGTCGCACCTTACAGCCAGTTTGGTGTTGCCTCCCTTGCATCTCAGCAGTTTGGATCTGTAACACCTGGAGGTAGTAGCACATCATGTTCAAGAGTATTCTCTATTCACTGTATGGATTAATAGGACAAACCTCACATAAGCTCACATGTTTATATACATATACTTATTTCAAGTGCAAAGAGACTTTTTTTCCTATTTAAATGCAGCTGCCTGTCCACAAGAATCTCCAGTAGTTTTCATTAATAAATTAAATTGGGTCTTGCTGGACTTTCCTTGATATTGGATGTCGGTGAACCTTCTTGGCCATAGTTACTTTATTTCCAGGTACTGAAATACTGTAGATACTGTTGTCTTCGGGTATATGATCTCTTTTGAATCTTTCTGAAAACTGTGGTAACTTTCTAAAGACTTTTGGTTTTAGGAAAAGTGTAGAATGTTTGAAACTCACTTTTCTGTTTTCTACAGGACGAACTAGTCCACAGCAGGATTCTTTAAAAAAAGGTTCCACTCTGGAGCAGGCGGTGCAGGCTCCACCATCAGCTGCCCCAGCTCCACCTCAACCTGTAGGACAGAGGAGTCACACAGGGGCGGCACCTTCTAGAGCTGCTAACACCACGGCTGGCAGCCAGAAGCCGCCCAATCTCCTGGAGCAGAGAAAAGGTGAAGAACCGTGGCTGGCTTGTGTTGATAACCTGTCACACTGGGATTACATTTTAAAAAAGGGTTCTAATGTCATCTTATGCTGTTCAGGTCCCGAGGTTCAGAAAGTACCACAGCCTGATAATGAACAAGGTGCTGCTGACAACAAGGACTTCCATAAGCATCAAGCTGGTGAGTAATTTGCACCTCACTGAAACAATTATTAAGTTTTGCTAAACCTAAACTAAGTAGTTTCTTCTGAGTCATAGACTAAAATGACCATCAGCTGGAGGTGTTCACAGTAACACAGTGACTTCTTAATTGTGGAATCAATTGTGCAGTCTCCATTAGATGTGGTTGGGTTTAAGCATGAGGACTGAGATTCGTCCAGGTGAGGGCAAGAATCTGGAAGAGAAGAAGTCCAGTTGCCATGAATAAACCTTCTGACTACAGTGGGTTATGAGTGAACGGGAAACGCTAAGCACAGAATGACAGCTCAGAAATGTTACCCAGTAAATTTGACTGAAAATAAAAAAATCAGTTATGGATTGCAGTGTCTGAGTGCAGGAGGGAAAACAAACCCGTGTCTGCATTAACAGCCAATGAAGTAAGAGATATTATCCATAGATCAGCTGCAGGAAGCCATGTATAAGGCTCCACCTTTCGGTATTATTGCATGTACCCTCAGGAGTCCTGGGTTAATGTGGTTGAAATGGCATTTAATTCTAGTTTAATGACAAGTCACTTCAATTTCTATATAAATGAATATTATGTAAGTACCTTATAATGCTATTTAAACATGGACAGACATGAATACAGTTTCTCCCCAAATCCTACTTTGTCGCCCTTGACGTAGACTAAGTGGTGCCAAATTAAATATTTCCTGCTATTTGTCAACAGGTGTTCAGTTGAACCGCCGCGGCCGAGGAAGAGGGAACCGCAGCAGAGGCAAAGTGAATGTGCGCAGGGATGGGGCCATGAAATTTGAAGAGGATTTTGACTTTGAGACTGCTAATGCCCAGTTTCACAAAGATGAGATTGACAAAGAGCTGCAGACCAAGCTCAAACTGAAAGGTATGACTTCAACATGCTTGAATCTTTTTCAGGACCTAGACAAAGAAGTTTCACCAGTCTATAACGCAGACAAATCATCCGAAATGTGGGAGTGGATGTGGTATTTTTGGAAGCCAGCATTGGCATCTTCAGGTCATCCTGTCTCTGTGTTAATGTAATATGAAGCCCAGCATCAGTCTGAGGTCTTTGCTCAGTGCTGACGGCCACTTCCCTGTTAGTAGCTGATTTTGAGAACAACTTGGCTGCATTTAATGTTAACCAAATTTCTTCCAACAAAACAGACGAGAAGACTGAGAAGGTGCTGAATGGAGAGCAAACTGCAGACTCTGAACCTCTGGCCACTGAGGGCACCGCCGTGGAGGACGACGCCTCTACGATAAACACTTACTACGACAAGTCCAAATCCTTCTTTGACAACCTGTCCTGCGATGACATGGGGTACTTGCTCTGTTTTTTTTTGTCTCAATACCAACAAGTAGTAATTGAACAATATTTGCTGTTGGGGATTATTCTACAAGGTCAGACATATGCACGTGTAATTAGCCAGCGGTGTTTTTCCTTGTATTTCTCCAGGCTGCTCAGAATGTGAGACCCTTAAAAATAAGCAAAATAAGTTGTGGGCTCCATTAGTTGTGTTGGTGTGAATGGTATCTGTGTGAATTGTACTTAAGACTGAGTTTATTTTTTTCTCTTTTAGTAAAGGGGGCGATAGAGTATTTTCAAGGTAAGTTGCATCTTTAACTTTGTTTGGCGAGCGTGTGACATGAAGAATAAAAACACTAACGAAGAATAATTTGGTGTTACAGCAGCAACACATTTTTAGTTTGTTTTTTAATATGTAAATTAGTTTATGGTCTCAGGTTTTTATTTTGCACCAATTTAACCAGCGGTGCCTCCCTTTTTATGTCTTCTTTTTTTCTTGTGTGCTTTGTTTACCTGAAAACGATGAAATGCTGATTAGTGTCTGTTTATCAGGGAGCGAAGGTCAACCTGGGCAGAGGAGAGACGAATGAATGCAGAGACGTTCGGCATCCCTCTGAGGTACAATCGCGGAAGAGGTGGTTTCCGGGGCAGAGGCTTTATGGGGCCCCGTGGAGGCCGAGGCCGGCCTGTGAGTAGAGGTTCCTTCGGGCCACCTAGGGGTGCTCCACCTGGTTTCAGAGGTGGCAGAGGAGGACGTGACTTCTCCGATTTTGAATACAGGGTAAATCTGACGGGCTTGTTTATTGAAGTGCACTGTGTAGTCTACAGTGTAGAAAGAGCTGTTAACCTGTGACTGCTTTTTTCTTCTCCCCAGAAGGACAACAAGGTGGCTGCATAGTGCTGCAGCTGTGGATCCTGAATTGTAGCCCATCATCATTAAATTATTCCAGTTCAAGAAATTTTCTTTGGTCTCCACATTTGGCAGAAGATCTTCTCAGTCACCAGCTCCAGGTTGACTGTTGACATCGGTGGTGAGGATGCAGCTCCCTTTCTCCATTTTGAGAATTATGCTATTTGTTTTGTTAGTCTTTTTGACCCAGAGGTTTTGTTTAAATAACCGTCGCCAGATGGGCAAGAACTTGTAAATAACCTGTGCTTTGGAGTAGTTCTGTATTTTTGCATCAATCGAGTTCATTTCTTGCTGCAGTTGTCTTTGATAATTGACTGCTGTATGCACGAAGCCCACTGATACTGTGAGTGGATCACGGCTCATGTGATCAATTTCTTTCTGATTTTTCAGAGTTCTCAGTTCTTCATTCTACCATATTGCTCGAAAATGCACTTCAGTATTTTTACACAGTTTGCAGGAAGTTGTTTTGTTTTTTTTACCATCCTCTATGAAGTAATGAGGTCAAAGCCAGCTGAAAGAACCTGAACTGAATATTGTAATGAATGAATGTATATCTAGCTCATATTCTTTGTGCCCCCCAGCAAATTTCTGCTCAACAGTCTGACTCACTTCTAGTTTTTAGAACGTATTCAGTAGTTAGAATCATTGCATCAGAATTTGACCCCCCAGGCCTCCTCTGAGAGATGAATTGTTTCTGCGTTGGGTTTGTAGCTCGATAATTAAGACTACCTAATGCAGGCAGTCATTTGATTCATGTGGGGCATTTACAGTCTTAGCTTTAGAAATATTTGTTGACTGTAGGTCTTTGAGCCGGTCTGACATAGTTGACTAAGCAAAGAATATTCCTTTGATTTGTGTCTCTGAACAAGAAACATCAAACCTTAATTATTACTGCATTTAGAACTTTAGGACTGTGTGGAGTTTTATTTCAAACCTGCAGTCAAAAGTAATAATTTGGATATTATTGAAAATGTTCTGCTATTTTGCCAAAAAATGTATAAGAGCATTTAATTGAGCTAATAATTGTCAGACTGTAAAGTCATTATTTTGTACCTTTTTTGAATTTACATTTCAAGCCGTCTGTTAAAGCATGTTCTTTTTTGTTAATTGTCTTAACTCCGTGAATTGGCATTGCTTTTTTATCTCTCTGCAGTCAATAGTTTCCTCTGCAAAGCTTGATGCTTGCAGTGTTGGGAGGATTGTTTACTGAAAGGTGGATAAATTGTAAATGGATTGAATGATGTCTCGCAGTATGTTCAGCACAAATGATGGCATTTTTAACCCTGGCCCTGGTTTGTAGCTCCACTTGTTGCATTGTTGTCAATGTGATTGTTCTTTGGACTGAAAAGTTTTCTTTTTTTCTTACTGACTTCTGAACAAAGGGACAAGAACTGGATGCAGTGCCAGTGTATTGGAGGGATTTGTGGGGGTTCTTTTCTGATTTGTTAGTACTTGAGGGAGTGCCTTTAAAGTGTTTTATAGCTCTCCCTTTAACTTTTTTCAAAAGTATTGATAGCACTACAAGGCAAAACTAGATCTTGTCAAAAGCTGTGGAAACGTGCCCAGTTAAGGATGTGCTGTTTACCTGGACACTGCGTAAGCCACTGATTACTGCAATGGTAGCTATAGGAAACATCACTTTATATTGATGAAAACCAGCAATATTGAAATTGAGATAAAATGTATTACTGAGCTGTTCAAACTGACACATTTTTAGATGTTTGTTACTCCTTCCATTCACTGGAATTGTAAACCAGGAATTGTTTTCTTGAATATCAGTAAAATTTAGTTTTTACGTCAAATAAAGAGTTGTACAAAAACGGTTTCTGGTTTGTTTGTTTTTTATCCAATTTGCCTGGATTTGTCCAAAAATGCTCTTTCTGTTCAATGCAAATCAAATGTCAACCTCACCACCTTTAAACCATACACTTGTTTTTGTGAAATATACAAAAATAAAAACACAATCTCCTGCAGTTCTTTGCAAAAAAAAGGCTGAACAGTCTACATTTAAATAAAAGATAAAATAAAGATGTTTAGTTAATGTGAAAAACTGCTGCATTTAGTCATTTTGCTTAGTTTTTAATAACAGCATGTTGTTGACAATAAGGAAACCACGTGTTCTTTGCTTTGTTCTGATAGGAGAGGACAAAGATGACAAATACATGTGACTCAGAGCATCAAGTTAGTATTAAATGCAAACCTGAACCTTAGGCGGCAACCACCCATCCTGCCTCAAGATTTGCACTCTGGCCTGAGGGGGGCACAAGTGAACGTTTCATGTGAATGGGAACCGTATTACTCTGGGGACAGAGTAAATTAAAAGTAACGTTTTTGGCCTAAGTGTGATGTTGGATGACAGGTTAGGATGAGTCCTCTGGATTAGAAGGAAGAACATCATGGATCTAATACGATGATCCTATAAGTAAAAGAAGCATTGCCTTCACTAGTGAGAAGATTCAGATTACTAGAGACGAGGGCAGATTTAATAACCCGTAAATCTGAAACCTAATTCATCAGTTTTGTCAAGGGAAAGTGGTGGGAAAAATGATATTGTATTACATGACTATGATGGGCTATGATGATTATTATTCAGCTGATTTCACATGAATGCATTCAATTACAAACATTGGACCAGTAGATGGCGGTGTGGTTCTTGTTCGTTCATTTTTGAGTCCGCTTTTGATGCATAGAAGAAGAAAAGACCCCTGAAGAAGAAGAATACGTGAACAAGTGATAAACTAGTTGTAACTACACAAAGACAGCCGGTAATTCTGCAAATACACTATTTTAACTCTGAAAAAAAACTACACAAAGACATGTCGATTGTCTTTGTTCCAAGGAAACTACGAGGAAAGGCGAAAATCAACCAAGAAACAATACAGAGAGTGAGACGCCACATATGCATTTTTACCAAAGCTGTTAAGTAGTTGTTAGCTCGTATTCCTGTACATTAGCGGTGCAGCCGTTAGCCGTTAGCTGTTAGCAGTTAACGCTACTTGTACTGTCTTTCATGTATCATACCAGTATTTGGTATTATCTACTGTCACTTTACTTTTTCTGGTAGATATTTAAAGTGTGTCAGAATTGCATGAATTCCCTATATTAGCCAGATAGCTCAGCTACGGTGTTTGACTTGTGTGTTGTCTGTCCCAGCTGCTTGATGAAAATGACCAGTTAATAAGATGCATCGCTGAATACATGCAGAAAGGACGAGCAGTTGAGTGTGTGCAGTAAGTCAAAACGTTAGCTTACTATTCTTCAAGATTTACGAAGGATTAGCACAGTAATATGCCGACGTGTGTCTTGTACTTGAATTGTTCAGCTACTGCTTTCTTTTCCACCAGATACCAACAGATCCTGCATCGCAACATCGTCTACCTGGCTACAATAGCCGACGCCAGCCCCGACATGCCCCCCTCCTCAAATGTAAAGGCAAAGCACACAATGCTGTAATGATACAAGCAACTAGTGACTTAACACCTAATCCTGTGTTGTACGTTTCCAGTCTGCATCCGGTGGATCTACAGCCTCCGTGTCAACTGTGAATGGCCACGGAGGGACGTGATAGTGGCAGCGTTTGTTAGGAGTGTGGCTGATTTACCTTTGTTAAATAATACAGGTTTTATATTATGTGCTGAACATTCAGACTCATTTCAAGGTCAGTAATGCTGCATTAAATGTGTAGTGTGCAAAGAATTCTGGATTGAGTCCTTTTTTATGAAACCAAGAAGCCGGGTCATGTTTAAGTATTAAGCAGGACATCTTTACATTTAAGTAAAGTTATTTTTCAGCAGAAAAAACTACAAAGACATTTTCAATTGCTAGTCATTTTTATTCATTTTTTGCATTGCTGGTACACTTGGAAAGATTCAGTTGCCAGCTCAAGAGAACATTAAGCAACATAAGCCAAGCAGTCCCTTTTTATAACTTCTATCAGGGCAACATGTTTTTATTAGTATTTTTTTTTATTTTTTGTAGAAGCCACTAGTAAACCATTTGACACAGCTGAGAAGCTAACAGTTACAGTCCAAGGTCTGTAATGATGTCTTTAGAAAAGGCTGCAACAGTTAGGGAGATAACACAGACAAAAAGCAACAAACTATCTTGATTGTGCAAAGCACATTAACTATAAAAAGATATATATTTATATGTATATACAGCAAACAGTTCTCTGTAAACATGTTAAGTATGTTAGTTTTCTGAAAACATGGTGTCATTTCATAAATACAGGCAACATTGGCATCCGCAAACATCACAAAAAGATAACATTCTGGGCCTTTAAATATAGCCCATTGCCATAGAAACCAAAGAAACAAGGGCTAAAAAAACACCCTCATCACACAATGTTTTAGTGTTTAGCATGGCATATTTGGTAACCTTTATAGATAGATGGTGTATTTCAGCTCTGTAGGAAAAATGTGCTTTTTCACATATTGGGAGGTGAAAAATAATGTCTTATGTAATATGTCTACAAGAATACTAACATACAGTAATGGTATACCATGTAAGAAAATACAAAAATAAGATTAATACTGTCAATAATTGTACAAGAAAATATTGTATTATTAAACAGAGGAAAAGTTGGGTTAATGGGAGTTAGTGTCAAGAAACAAACAACTGCCAATTAGAGAGAAGGAAATGAATGCGCTTCTGGGTGTGAAGATGATCCCGAATACTTTCATCCAATAGGGTCTAACTTCACTGTCAACCTCAGACCTATCTCTTCAGCACCATTCATCCTTTGCACAATGCTTTGGTTGGAAATTAAATTCTGCAAGTGCTTCAATACCAACATGGCACATAGTTACTGCTATAATCCATGACTCTGGTCAGTTGTTGAAAAAGTAGTGTATTTCTCTCAAATTACACCTCTGCAGTGACTTACTATATTTATGCTGAGCCAGCTCAAAGCCTCTTAATAAAAAGAACTAAATATTTATATTTCAACTTCAGTATTTTACAAGCTATGAAACATTAGATGGTAGCTGTATTCTGAGTCATCTTGCATGAGATCTGGCAGTTACAGCTATGTAGACAGTATATTTTATCAGTGGGCAAAATGAGGGCCCCGCTTTAGTCCCGTCCTTTACACATGTGTGTAGCTGCAGAAGCAAGTGGGTGACGGCCGCACGCGTCTCCAGCTCTTGTCTGAGAGGACATCAGCTCGACAGACAGAGAAACGACCACTAGATGAACTGCTGCTCGCATGACACATGCATGTTTTGTAGTTAAAACATACTGGTTCAAAAAACTTCTAAATACACCTTTTTCAAATGGGGGATGTCTGACATGGAAAAATATAGATACAAAAGCCAGTGTACACTAAATTTAGCCTCTGGGGCTTTGAAAGCTTCCAATTCAGTGGGTGAGGACTCTAATTGGTGTAGTTCAGCCCGCTCGGTGGCTCTTCTAACTGCTGCAGGTCTCTCTACACTGGCTGATTAGTACTGGTGAAGGTAGGAGGGCCTGTGCTCGTGCTTGAGGGGGAAGGATTTGAAGCCCTTTGTCATGGGTTTGTGTTGCTGTTGCTGCTGCTGCTGCTGCTGCTGCTGCTGGGTGAAAGGAAAACCGGAGGAGATGCCAGTGGAGGGGGAGCAGTCGCTGGCAGTAGACCACACTGGAGACTGCAGCATCTGCATGGAGTCGCTCCACTGAGAGGAAGGAGGGATGTTCATCTGGTACAAGGAAGAGCTGGGATTGGGTATGGTGTTGGTGTGGGTGTGGGTGTGGGTGGAGTGCTGCCATGGTGCTTTGGGAGGCCAGGTTTTAGTTTTGCTGTCCTGTGGAGCACAACCAACAGTGATTAGTTAAATCTGAAAGTTAACATGCAGTTAGAAGTCAAAACAATGAGCATCTTTTACATGTTCTACAGTTTGTTATACAATTAAAATCCTTGTGTATAAGGTAAGAAAAACCCCACCTGGTTATCATCGCTGATGTGGTGGAGTGGTGGTGAGGGCAGGGTGCACACTTCTGGGTCCCCACAGCTGTGTTTTCTTAGGACAGAGAAATGTATAATGCAGAGTATCAGTGCTCACATTTGGTAACAGCTGTCCAGTGGACAACGGCAACAAAGGAATAGATACAATGTGCTTCCAGTCTAAGATACACCGAAAAGCATTTAATGCAGTGACATTCAACACATAATAAAAATGTGTGGTACATGGGAAATATCATCCAAAGAGTTGAGGAATTACCTCCTTTGTTTAACAGCCGCTACAAGATCTGGCCCAGAAAACATGGAGAACAGACTGTCGCCATTGGCTGAAGAGGTCTCATCGCTGGAGCTGGCAGAGTCGCCCTGATTGGCTGACCAGCTGCTGTTCACCGCCTCACTGAGGACACAACCAGAGTGTCCGTTACACTCTTGTTTCCACAGTAATGGCTGCCTGTTTACTCCGGCCTGATTTCTCATGTTAGTCTCACACCAAGTCATACTCAACATGTTGAATGCCTCACATATCGGTGATGGCTGCCACCTTAGAAAATTAATCAAATAGTCGCCCAATGACCCCCCCTCCCCACAGTGATGCAGCTTTAAATAGCCCTCCAACAGTTCAGCACTGAAAAGCTGCCAAACATCCAGAAACATCATGGGATTCATTCATGGATTTCACACGCGTCTCCGCATGCGTCTTGTTTTTCCACAGATAAGGGAAAGTGAAGTGTACAGATACCTACCCTTCACTGTAGTACTCTGGATGGGACCATGTCCTGTGCTGGTCATCAGGCATTGGCCAGTTACTGCGTGTGTTGCTGGGCCGACGGATGTGCTGCACCTGCCGTTTCTGCTGCATGGCCTGACTGACGCCAGCAACGTAGCGCGCAAACTCCGGGTCGGAGCCAACTGCGCGTGGGGAGGATAAACACAACTATGAGTTTCTGACAGCCTCAGCTTTTCTCTTTGGCTCCCCGGAGCTCAATCCGTTTAGCCAGACTGTCTACCACAGCAGAAAAATCACAATAGCTGTAAGTCAACTCTGCACAATAGGCCTCATCTGCTCTGAAAAGAGTCTGCTGCACTGTGGAAAATAGAAACGGACACAGGCTAAATTCAGTATTAATCCTCACCTTACAGTCACAGCGAGAGAAAGCTGCTCCTACGATCTGACCTACATTGACCCTGCTGTGAGTAGCTTTACTCGAAGTAGGGTCCAAAGTCATGTGGAATATGTGTGAATGGTTGTGAGACTGTGTGTAAATAGCATCAGATCATTATTTCTATCGGGAGGTGTCTGGTAGCTCAACATGAAACCTGCATTGTATAATAGTGGCATTTAACATTACCTGTTAGCTTTATGTAGTCTGACCCTGACAAATCTCTGACCACTGATTATTTATTTGCAGTTTTGCAGCTTCGGAGCATTTGAAAATCAGCAGAGACAAACTTTTTAATGATGTTGTATTTCTTTGTAGTATAATCTTTGTGCAGTAGTTGTTACAAAGTGATGTCTGTTAACAAATTTGTTTTCATTGAACAATTAAGATTCAATTTTAGATGAGTAATGTCTCATTACCACAGGCAACCTCTAATGATTTCAGTTGGACTACGGAGCCTTGAGGTAACCGAGAACATCCAGACTCATGGAATAATTACTACACTGTAAAACAGCCCAACCGATGTGTTGTTTTTTTTCTTTCTATCAGCGGAGCTGAGCTACCGTTTGATGATGAGTGAGTGAGCAGAACGAGCAACCTTAACATCTTTCATGGAATTTGATTTCATTAGTTAACACTTTTTATAATGTTAACCAACAACAGATTTTTGAGCTGGAAAATAAAGTTGATTACGTTCTGATCCCATTCTCAGCTCATCAACGTGGGTTACTTTATATTGTTAATAGTTTTTAATTACCTATTGGTAATTGGTATATGTGGTGTGTGTGGTCCACATACAGTGGCCTACAGGGAATCTCACCTGCTGGGTCGAAAGGCAGCGCATCGCCCAGAACTCCAAACACGCCTTCGCTCTGGTCCCTGTTGGGCCACGTGTTGTTGCGGGGCCCCTGTGGCTTCTGACCCAGCATCTCGGACACGACACTATCCATGTAGGTGCTAACCAGGCCCAGGCTGTACAGGTCTGAGCTTAGATCTGGCAGTCCAGGTGACCCCCATTGCCCAATGGGACCCAGGGGTGACAGTCCTGCTGGGGGGCCTTGTGGTGGAGGCTGCTGCCCAGAGGTGCCGAGCCACTTGTTTGCCACTCTCTGCTGTGACATCACCTGTGGTGGGGTCTGTTGAGGAGGAAGCTGAGGAGGCGGCTGTTGCTGATTGATGGGCTGCAGGAGGTGCTGGTAGTACTGCAGGGTCTGTGGAGAGGGCTGCTGAGGCGCAGGAGGCGGGGGCGGCTGCTGCTGATGAGTAGGTGGCTGTGGTTGCGACTGAGCTTGCTGCTTTTGCACTGATGGAGGCTGCGGCTGAGGTGGAGCTTGGGGCAGGATCGGAGCTGCGGGCTGCAGGGCACTGTGAGAGATGGACTGGGATGTTGGCGGAGGTCCGCTGGGTGGCTTCAGCTCAGCGGGGTTTGCAGACGCGACAGAGTTCCTCCTCTTGACCAGGGGCGAGGCCTGCTGGGACTTACCCATGTTGAATCCTGAGAGAAAGTCAATAACATCCTGCATCTCTTGGTCAGTCGGCAGGTTCATCCCCTGTTCCTCGGACACGGAGCCGTTGGCCAGCTGGCCCTGCTGGGCCGAATCAGGGGTGCAGGACAGGCTCCCCATGTGGAGGATGCTCTGTAACCTCCCATCACTGTGCCCCAGGCTTTTGGCCTTATCCTCAGAGCCGCTCATAAGCATGCTGCGAGATGGGGTGCTGGGGATGGAGTAACTGCCTCCACTATTTGAACTGCATGAGACTTTCTTGGTGAACTTGGAAGTCAGCTTGGATATTGTTTTGGGTAGTCCGCTGGAGGTCTTGGAGCTGGAGCCTGGATGCAAGTCTGCCTGGCTACCATAGTCAGGGCTCTCCCGCTGCAGCTGTATCTGAATAGTGGGCAAAGCTTGCTCCCTTTGAAGGGAAGAAAATTAGGTGTTTAGTACTAACAAGTAGTTCATGCAACAATCTGAATTCAACTGACTAAAGCTGTCACCACACCTGTAGTTTGCTTCATTTGGTTTGGACTCAAGATTTTATATTGCCTTTTAGTTCTGGTCTGATTTATGCTCACACGCATGAAGTCACACAGACTAACAGGTGACTTCCTGATGGGATAGTTTTGACACATTTTCATCCTGATCATTCACGCATTAAAGACCCACATAATGAAATGAAGCAGCTCATCTAGCACATTGAAACCTGACTATTTGCATGTAGATTATCTATGTCTTGTAGTACACTGACAATGTAAAGACAATTTACTATCAAATATCTTTAGTTAAGTGTTAGTAATAGTTTCACTCACTTCCTTTCCTTCCATTTGTTGATATCCAACACAGCTGTGTAGAGCACATCTACGAGACCAAGTGTCTTCTCTGGGTCCAAGCTTCGCTGGAGCAGGGACATGGTGGCTGGGTCCTCCTTGAGACACCTAATCATGTGTACATGCACACAAAAGGTCAAGACGTGAACTACAAATTCTACACAATATCTTAAAAACAAAAGCCCAGGTGCACTGGCTACATAAACAAATACATGACATGTGATGCGAGGTTTTCCAGCTCACAGACTGATTTTCACTGCAGTGCTTTACAGGCTAGTCTGGGATTGATACAATGCATTAACCCACAGAAACATGGGTTTATTTTCTCACTGCATTAAATGGAAGCCCTGAGAGAAGTTCACTTTCCCCACAACATCAGAAATCTGACATGAATTCAAAACCACAGATACCATCCAACACGGTCCAAACCTCAGCAGCATCTGGAGTTGCTGTTTAGAGTTGTACTGAGCACGCTGAAATCAACATAGTAAGGTTAATACATGCTGTGGGTGTTGTTGGCCACATTAGACACACCTCAGTGGATTCTAGAGTGTTTAAGAAAATCACCCATGAATGTCATGTAACCCTCTCCTCACTCTGCTTTCTGATGCGTGTACTTGGGTAATTATCCAGTTTGTGCTCACATAGTAATTCACAATATTTTGGGTATATTTTAATAGACACTAACGACTAAAAGGTTATCTTCCTTCTCTTCCATTGGTTTTGAAGCACAGAGATGCACTGAGCCACAATTTCTGACTTATAAGCACTGTTTTTGAAATTATATGTGAAAATTGTAACCACGGCAACTTGACTGGCAACAAAGGTGAAATAATACAGATGTTTGAAGTTCTTGCAAAAATGTGTAAACAATTTCCAATGTACCAATAAATCCGCCACTTGAAAAGTGCCAAACAGTGTGAGGACACAAACAAATGAAAAATAAATATTATTACTAAACTAATATGCTGAGCATTTAGGGTGGCAAGTTCAGAGGATAACCAAGTAAGAATAAACCATGGAGAAGTTGAAATCAGCAATTAAATATTACATATTATATTAACAATGGGATGCTTCTTCTAGATCTGTGTAAATGCAGAAATAAATAGACATTTTATTTTAAGCTACTCCTCCACTGACTGCATTGATACAGATCTGATCATGAGCAGCCTCGGTGAAACAAACCCTGGCTGAAACACAAAGCAAAAAACAAAGCTTCTTGATGTACTCACCATGTAGAAGGTACCTGGACCACCACCTTGGATCCCTCCAAAGTGATCTGAGGAGCATAGGCCTCTTTGTTCTCTATCTGAGCTGTGTCAACTACCACCTGTTGGAACATACAAACATTAGTGTACCTTGACAGAAGAAAAGTCTTCATTTCCAACGGAAGGTTCGGCTTGTGGTCAACAAGACTTTATTTGCACCTGGCATTAATTTCCCACCAAAAAGAGACGGTTCGAGTGTGGAAGTTTCCATCAGACAGTGATAACAGGCCAGCCTTCCTGCCTGCTGCTAGTCAAATAGATTTGCAAGTTCTTTGAAAGCGGCCTTGGCTCCTTGAGACCCGTGCAGCTGGGTCATAAAGACTGAGGGAAGGAGGGAGGAGTCCATTTCCTGCAATACAGGAAGTTACCCTATTGTTGTCAAACAGTGTATCCTCGGAAAACCCGGGCTGACCATGTGAAAGAGCTACACATGCACACCAAATGTCTATCAGCTATGCTGAAACGCCTACGACAAGGTCATCGGGGCAGGAAGGAGGAGGAACAGCAGCAGACCAGAGCGACTCAACTTCATCGCTAGGCTAGGAAATTCATGACTAGTAGGAAAAAGGGAGTTGCAGGTCAGTAATGTTGCCTGAACAAATACGGTGATTCTCACTGTGAGTGAGAGATAAACCTGTATGCGTGGGTGTGGGTGCGCATGCTACTGTGTGTCTGCCTTGCACAACGCTATGTGATCTATTTTAGAGTTGCCTGGCGAAAGGCTTAGGTAAGGTGCTAATGCAATGTGCTCATCCATCATCGAGAGATTGTTTAACAGATAGCACAGGGATGACAGGAGTGGACGGGAACGCTCCCTCAAAGTTTGCCACTGAAAAAAGAGCAGACCACACAAAGGAAATAAACACCAGAACATAAACACAGTGGTGTTAGTCTGATGGGAGAGTGCTGACACTGACCCTCCCTCCCAGCAGGGGCAGGACAGAGGGGGTAATGGTGTTTGCAGACACGCCCAGGCGATCCCATCGCTCGCCCCGATGCAGCAGAAATGTTTCTTTTCTTTTGTGTCTCTCCGGCATTTGTTTACACCTCTCTGTTGCCTCAAAGTAAGAGGACAGATCTCATCTCCATTACAAATCTGACAAACAATGGAATGCAAGTTGCCAAACCCACAGCCACACAAAGGGAGAGGACTCAGTAACTTTAGCAGAAGTGTCAGTGAAGCACAACAGGCCTGTTCACGTCAGCATGACATCTCCTTTCCACCCTTTCCTAGTATCTACTACACTGTGGCGGCGAATGTTAACGTGACAAAATATTAGCATTTTTTGTCCAAACAAAGACGTACTGCTTTATGAGAGACTGTGGGGGAGAGTGTTTCTGGTGACACTATACAATACACTGCACCCTCTAAAATCCAAGTTATATTATATGAGGACATGGTAGCAAAAGCTAATACCCATGGAACTGTAGCAACTGTGGTTTTTAACATCACAACTTACCAGACCAGCCTGGGCAAACAGCAGCTGGACAGCTGTTTTGCAGGCTCCTCTCCAACTAGATGGGCAGACTTGGTTGAGGACCTCGGTGACAGGAGATTCATCCCTGGGGGTCACTCCGTTCTGGCCCAGTGCCTCTTTAATGAGCTGCAGCATTGTGTGCTGAGAAGACAAAACACACTCGACCATGAACAGAACAGTTGATGTGAATTCAACTGAAATCAGTTTTTTATAACGAACAAAATCATTTTTATAGAGACTGAAGAAGTTATATAAAGACGGAAGCCGGCCAGGGATCGAGGGCTGTACCGTTTTCAGTTTGAGGTTTTCAGCCGCAGACTCGTTGAAGGACACTCCTTTAAGGAAATGTGAGCCGATCTGCACAGGGATGGTGGGCAACTCACATTGGATGGGCTGGGAGGTGGTGTGCATCCTCCCTGCCTGCTGGGCCTCTGCCTCACTGCAGCAGCCCTGCACACACAAATCAAAGTTATCAGTGTCTGTTGATTTGTATTGTCCAATTATATGACAATGTGCCCTAGTTTATTATCATTCAAGAATGTTTTAGAATGAACTCACCTGTAAGGCTGCCTCTACAGCTTTGGGGTTAAGATGAAAGCCAGCCTTAAGTGCATACTCACTATGGCCAAGACTCTCTAGTGCTGCTTTATATGCCTGAAAATAAAGATGATAGATGTAATTACAGGTTTTAATGTTATAGATCCTCTAACACTACAGTTCCATTGATAACTCTACTTCCATGATGTTTAATTAATATCACTACATTTCATTTTATAGGCAGTGTTTCCAAGAAAAAGCTACACGATTAACAATGACTGTAGTTCCCTGACCTGGTTTTTAAGTTGGTACTGTACCTGTAAAGCACTGTCAATCTTTATGTTGAGCTCCTTCAGCTGGTGCTCAGGGATGGTGGTGTTGTTGGTGCAGAAAAGCTGCTGAACCTGGATGCCTGCCAGGCAGCCGTCCCGGCCCCTCTCTCTCAGCCTCGCTGTGGCCTGAGGGCATAAGAGCAGCAAAAGCAGGTGATCAACGGTTAAAAAATACTGATTGTTTTATGAGGATTGACAGAATACAAGTTACAATAAAGAGTGTTGTAATAAAAAAAACATTTCACAGACAAATCCCAGCCGACACAGAAAATTACTTCTTCTCCTCTTTCCCTCACTGTATACAATAAAGCTCAAAATGGGCCAGAGGGACTGATTAGCCAGGGGATTATTTAGGACTTACAAAACAGCCTCCCTTACAAGGGTTTACAGACTAACTGCAGGCCGAAAAAAAGAGGAAATTGAGCCCGGAAATCATAAGCTGCTCGCATTTCTGAGCAATGTGTAACAAGTCGGCCTTTCACCTCAGACAGAAAGAACCCATGTTTCCAAGGCAAAAGTCCTGGGGTGCCCTGTGGCTGCATACCTCAGCTACGCCTTTCCATGAATGGGAGGCTTCCTCCAGCTCTGTGAGGGGTCCGAGGTCAGAGCTTTGAGAGCGGGCACTGGCACAACGCTCCTGTGCCTGGGCAAGAGCATCTGCCAGGCAAGACTGAGCTACAGGTTGGACCTTCTGCAAAGCCTGTGACAGAAACTGGAAATGGACCTGCATCACCGTGAGGAAGCATCGACCCAGCACCTGTAGAGACAGAGAGACAACGGAGACTAGTGTGACAACATGTCCCATTCTGAGAAACATCAATTCCTAGCATGCTAGAGTGTCAGTCAGGATGTTTGAGACGGTAAATATAAATACCTTCAAGGTAGGAAACCAACATGTATGTCCACATGCCTCAGTTATGGGCTAACATCAAGTTCTACCACTTTACAAACAAATACCGTTTTCTAGTAAAACAAGCTGTCTAAATAACAACTGCCTCACCACGAAGGCATCTGCACCCTTTATATTTTGTTTATTTTTAGTCCAGCTAAACCAAAAAGATCCCGGAAATAACTAACTAAAATACTAAACTTGACAGGTAAATGTGGATGAGTTTTAGAAAACCACATTTAGGCTATTTCTTTCAAATTATAATCAAAATAATAAATAGAAACTAGAAAGTTCCTGGGGAAACTTTGAAGGTGCCTGCCACCTGGCGCCGCTGAACCTTAGACCCATCTCCCCGACCAGAGAGCAGGATT
>JAUMHF010000017.1:19111274-19177801 GCA_032359275.1 Microctenopoma steveboyesi | reverse complement strand
GTTACACCGACAGAACCAGGACAAGTGTCTCTCTCTATACATGTAATTTTGTCATGAAATAGCAAAGAATGAGCGATGACATAAACGGAAGAATAAGATATAAATAAAGAAGCCAGTTTAGAGGTGGAGAATAGTAGGTGCCTCCATCCACTTTTTATATGGCAGGCACCTAACTAACAAGTATCGTTCTCAAATACAAACGGGTTTATTTAACAGCCAAAAATATAAACATATCCTCTCAAAACAACATCTGTCAACCTTGTTTCCCTATTGTTTGCCACAGCACATACAGTCCCATAACAGGAATGCCACTTTTGAACTAAAAATCTGAGAGCCAAGGCTGCGTCATGAAGCACGAAAAAGAAAATACACACTCTTTCAAAATAAAACGTCTTGACCGGGCAGATTTTACTTCAACAGATGCATATGTCTGCACTTGTAGTGAATAGTCTGCAACAACGAGTACAATGTGTGTTTTGTTTTTACAAGAAAACGACAGACGGAGAACATATTGAACCGAATATGTGCGTCAGTCAGCTTGTTGGAGTGAAGCAGGGAAAGAGCCTCTCTCTTTAGTCAACTGTCTAGTTTGTCTTGTTACACTTAAAGACTGGAACATGCCAACAGGAATAAGCAACAGAAACATATCAAAATGTTGCTACAGATGTGTTTAGTTCTGTTTGCTAGCCCCTGCATTCATTTTAATGTTTAATTCATCAAACATTTTTACCTTCACACACGTATTTCACAACAGCCCTGTTGTCCAAATACCAAATGTTTCAAGTTGACATATTGTACTCAGCTGAATGTGTGTTTGTTTGGAGAGAGAGTATTGTTCAGTGTCCTGTAAGCAAAATAAGAGAAACAGGACACCGCATGGTGTGCTTTGGTTTTCTTTTTCAGGTACCTACTGAAAATATCTCGAGGGGGAGGCTGAGTTGTAAAGACAGAAATATGCTGCTGCTTTCTGGTGGCAGCAGAAAGCAGCAGCATATTGTATATGGAAATCAAAACTGTATGAAGGAGTGAAGACGTGAAACTTCCACCTGTTGGAAGTCTCTTTGTTTTCATAACTACAAAACAGGACGTGATGGCAAATCAGTCTGTGGAATGTTTGAGCCATGTTTGAGCGGTGGAATCTCGATGACTGCTTCAAAGTTATATCACTAGTTAATTTTTAGCAACTAATATAAAGATAATGGACACTGAGGAAAGAAAAGATTGTTCTTCCAGATGTCCTCTGGAGACCCTGCATGTCTAACAATACTGCAGATCAAGTAATGGTAGCAGTAGTCATATTTCAGACTGGACCTGAGTGGTGGACCAGCTGCTAGAATTCCTTAAAAAAAAAAAAACAACAGTTGTAATATGCAAGTCTTGAAACAGAAAGCCTTTAGAATTTCATTCGCAAGCTTACTCCAATAGGGATTCAGGGGCTGTGCGAAATAGAAATAGAATAGAAAGCAGAAGATGCCTGTATCGGCATACTGAGTGCATCTTAATCAAGAGAACAGAAAAGCAAAATGTAGGACATGGCTACAGCAGAAGATAATGGACAACACATGTGATTGGCTGTGCAGTATCCCACACTTGGAAAATATGAGAAATAACAGTGCAGCAGAGCCAAGCTGACAGTGTGGCCGTCTCAGACCAAAACAAGGAAAATCATGAATCAATCCAAATTTGTCCTTCCATTTTCTAATACCGGCACTTCCACTGCTCTGAATCAAAGGGAGTAGTGTTTTTCACATCTAAATCTAGACAAAGTGAGTTGAGGCTGCACAATGAAAAAAGTAGTCTACCCAACTTGTTGAATGTAAGTATTTGTCTACCCTTAAATTCTAGTTTCGATTATTTTTCCCTTTAATCATACCAGTGAAACACCAGGATCACTATTGTATTGTGCCCTAGATCGCTTAGAGCTCAGCACTGATTTTACTTGGTCTATCATTCCCGATTACATTTTTTCCATTATTTAAAATCCTGCACAAACTGTCTGCCCAAAAAATAATCACTACCTGGATTTCACTCAAGAAAATAGGCTAGAGCCTTCCACTAGATAATCACTGCAGTGATCAATGTTTCAGGTAACAACATGGGTGAGGTGAGCAGAGTACCTGAAATAAATGACCCAATTTTTCCATTGATGGATTTTTCTTCTGTGAAGGCATGAACATGCCAAGGTGACAAAGCCAGGATTCATCGCGCTTGAATTGTGAAGAATGGTTCAAGGAGCATTAAACATCATTTTCAGACATTGGCCACCTGAGTCCTACTGTGAAACTTCAGGATGTGTTGGAGATGACACGTTGGTCAAATCCCACCAACAATACAAGATCCTAATACATTACATTAATGCAGCTCTAGTTGACAATAAATGTGAATACAAGCCAAGAGACAATCAAAAGAGAAGGCTTGTTCAGTCGTCATGCTTTGTTTATTTAAAATCACTGCTCTTCAGAAAAATCACACATTTCTGGGCCACACCAGCCTGGGCCTTTATTTCATTAAAAGTCACATGTTTGTCTTCAACTGACTAAGTAGCATAAACTGCTTTTTGTTTTCACTGAAACGTGGCTACATTCCAGACATGGCCATGGTGCTGGCATAGGCCAATTTGCTTCTGAGCAAACAGGCAATTGTCAATTTCCAGTTCTAAGACCCCTCCAGCTACAGCCTCCTCACCCTGGTATCATCTGGCCAGAGGTACCAATGTATTCATTCACTTTTTCTGCCAGATTGTGCAGACCTTCCTTCCAGCAGTGTTATTACATCACCTTTTGATAAGTTAAGCTAATACCATGTGGTGGAAAAGTGCTATGCTCTTTCGCCTACTTTAGCCTTCGGTCCTATCTTCTATCACTTATGTTCATGTTTAAAAATAAGTTGCAAAGAATGTTTTAAAGGTGTTTTCAAGGGGTTTTTCCAGTGTACACTGAAGCAGTCGGGGCAAGCTTTTTTAGTTGTCTGGCTAGAGAAGCCATGAAGGTACCTCCAGTTGTAGGGACTTCTCCGTCTTTGCTCTGTGGTTCAAACTTATAAGCTCGGCAAACAGCCTCTAAATAAACCATGACATTTTTCTGCAGATTTGGCAGTAGCATCACTCTAAGCAGCCAAAAACCGGGCGCTGATTTGGGGGAAAAATACGTGGTTTATTTTGCGGACTGCCCCAAGCTGAACTTTTGGGGTACGTGGTTAAAAAGAAGGGGGTAGAAAGGGGGGCAAAAAAGGAGCAGGAGATGTGAGCATAGATGGAAAAACGGGGGGGGGGAAGCTTCACATACCACAACTCCCCAAACTCAGAAATGCATTTGGTTCTGAAGACCTCATAATACAGCCAGCTGCCAAACAACATTCCTTGACTCATACAGACAAAGGAAAATCCCTTTTTAAAGTTAGAAAATCGTCACATTGTAAGAGATAGCAGCAACTATCACAACCTACGTCTAAACTTTCTTCAACATTAAAGCCAGTGGACAGCACTATAGATATTTATTCAAAACCCATGTTGCCTTCGAGTGTCACAAACTAGGCCATAGATGAGTCATCACATTGTTACGTGTTAAATAAATTGAAAGGTGCATATGAATGTTTTAATCACTTTATCATAATCAGCTTCAACAACACACCCCCTCTCACAAGCTAATACAAATGGGTTAATGCCACTTTAAATTATTAGCATGGTTCCTTCACTGCTTTAACAAATGTACCTTTCATGACCAGGCCCAGACAGCAAATGTGAGTGGCAAGCCATGCGGTCTACACTTTCACAGACTTGGGCCTCCTCTAATATTCATCTATGCATATCCAAGACCACAGACAGTCAGATTTACCGACTGCGGTGCAAAAGTGTTTCCTGTTTTGGGCTCAGCCACATCCACTAAGGGACTGCAGTCCTCTGGTGTCTTGGCTTGGCTGTTGTAATGTACCCGCTCCCTGATACATGCTTGGGATTATGAAAGTCATATTTATCATTATATTTAATATATAATAATTGAATCTCCCTCCGTTTACTTTTTCCTTTTTCCCCAAGTGCTAATACTGAATTAAAATACCAGAAATTACTTATCTTAAGTCACAAATGTTATTATACTCTAGTCAAAATTAATTGTAAGCCTCTTATTTTCTGTCAAGAAACAAAAGTTCTGTGGGATGGGTTGGATAGCTTTATGGAGTGGTCCATAGCTTCACAACTTCACAAAAAATATAAATAAATAAATACATATACACACACATATATACATATATATATATATATATATAAATAACCAGGTTTGAAAAAAACCCAAAACAACAACAGCCCACAGGAGAGAAAGACATAGAAAATAAATCTAAGACACAATGAGTCACAGTTGAGCCTCACCCCCTCAATATGTTGCACACCTTTCCCTCAGATCCTGACACCAGCTTAACAGACGACATGAAAATCCTATTTCAGCCAGGAAACACTGATTCATGGAGCAACCCTCCTGACAGAGACCAGCTAAGCATCTTAGCACCTCTGCTAGAGGACAAGTCATGGATAAACGAATATGATAAAGTATGTGGCACATAAGTACAATGCCTCAGGTTGTGAGCTTAAGTAATTCTTTCCAGAGGAGCAAACAGCAGACTTTCAATGTCAATATTTTTTTTGTTTCCTGGCTGATAAAAAACAAAGTTAATTCTTTAAGCCAACACAATGTGACACACTCCAGCATGTTAACTTAGAAAGTGTTTATACCGAGATGATGTGCGATTCTGTGTGAGCCCGTACCTCAACATCCTGCAGGCTGAAGTCATTCTGGTCTTTGAAGTTGGCTGCCCCAGCACTCAGCTCCATCAGCATCTTGGCGATCTCAGGCTTTATTGCTGCAGTCAGCCTGCTGGCCGCCTCCATGACGTATTCCTGCACGTCCTTCAGTTGCATAGCTGCTTTGGAATAGTGAGAGTTCCTGAACACACTGCTGAACAGTTCTGTGAGGAAGGCGCTGGCCCGGCAGAACACATTGAGGGCATCCAAATATTTGGAGATGCCTTGCTGGATGTCGGCAACCGCTGTAGTGGCAGCAGAAGGGGGTGGGTGGCAACTGCCAGGCATGCCCACCCCGGTGCCCATGGGAGAAGAGGCCGAGCAAGAGGAGGCCAGAGAGGCGCTCAGGGTCCGGCTCAGTTCAGGCATCTGGTACTGCTGGTGCTGTTGCACTTTCTGCTTGGACCCGCCGAGCAAAAAGCGACGCTTGTAGTCCATTTTACTTTCCTGCACACTACAACAATACATAAGTGGTGCCACAGCACCGGAAGCTCCTGTTTTTAGTTTGTTTTCCCCACAAAGTGCTTGTGTCCTCTTTAGGAAAACACCAAACCCAACAGTTCTGAAACTCTTCAAGTTATATAAAAAGACAGCTCAAGGATTCCACCTGCCAGAGGCTCATCTCAGTGCGCCTTGCAGAGAGGCCGCACGAGAAGTGGGTGAGGTCAGAGAGCAATCAGAAAGACTGTCAAGGTGAGTGAAATGCTTACATGCAGCCCTGCTGCAGATACGTCAGGCCCAGCCTTAAAACAGCACAGTCACGCCTCCAGATTGGCCATTTCCAGCTTCAAACAGAATTATCATAATCAGGGAGGAAAAGACAAAACCACTCCTTATTCTACTTAAAGTGATAATACAGCAAAGTTTTAAAGTGCATCAACTTTCCTTCAGAATGGGAAAAAGTTTTTTCCCTACAGTATATGAATTATATACACTTCTGTATGTACATACATAAACCTATACCAGCCTAGTATGGGTTTATTACGTAGAAAATCTTTTTAAAAGCTGAAAACGAAAATGAAAAATGAACACAACAAATATGAGACATTGGTCAACAGCACAAAAAGAAAATGACTAATAATAATAAGAAGAAAAGAAAAACAACTGAGTAAATGCTGGAATCAGAGCATGTGTCTTCATATTTTCTGTAGCTGGTAGGAGCAGTGGGAGGCGAAGGGCAGACAGATCCAGTCCGTCTCAAATCCTCTTCACAAAGCAGGACTTTGTAGGCAGTGAGCGAGAGGCAACCTGATTGCTCCGTCTGCTTGTATGAAGTCTCCAGCAGCTTCCTGGTTTCTCCCCCCTATCTGCTGGCTGAGGTAGATATTACTCACCGCGGAAACAAGTGTGCTTCCAGATCTCGCTGTTCTCCGCGGATGCAGATTAGAGTGACAAAAGCACAAATGTATTTGTAAGGCCTCTAGGTCATTTCCTAAGGGAGAAAAGAGCAACAGAAACACAGAAGAAGAGGTTAACATCATGGTCCAAAAGGAAGGATGAGCTTTGTTTCCACAGTTTTACTGTTACACTCCAAAATAAACCAGACTGCCCAACAGATACACCGGCGCTTTACAGGATTAGTTGCAAATATAATACTACAGTATATATATATTTGAGGTGAAAATCACCAGAGGCCCCTATGATACAATAAAATCGCAACAATTGACTCACGATACAATATAATGTGATTATCATGGGGTTTTTTTCCAACTGCAAATTATGTCCATAAAGGTAAACTTACTACAAAATACATTTAATCAAATAAATGTGAAAAAGAAATATCACTTGCTGATTCCCGTCTGTATTATAGTTTATTCCAAATTAACTGAATTTAAATATGTGGACTGTGCAATAACAATTATTTTGAAAAACAAAAGTTTGATTTCATTTTTTGAAATTTGTATACAAAATATACAATACTGCCACACAGAAATATTGTCATACTATGCTGTATCAATGTTTTTCCCCGCCGCTAATATGTATGGGTAGTTTCAGTTAGGGGTTTTTACATAGTCAGAAACACGAACACACTGTACACGAAATGTTATTGCAAAGCCTTTATAGTAACATACTATCTTCATCAATCCTATTAAACTTTAAAACACTAAACTACATAGTTTATATATACACAGCATGACTTTGTTCTTTTTTCATCCAAGAAAAATATAGCTGTTCAATGAATTCAAAAAAGCTTTCATTTGAATCCATACTGACTTATTATACTTTCATGCAGCTCAGTATTAGAAGTTGTATAGACGAGCCAACCACACAAAAATGCACACCATAACTATTGACATTGATATTGTTCTGGGATGCATCGTTTGTTGTTTGCAGTGACACACATGTTATTCTTCTGCTCTGCTTGGAAGATCAGTGAGTGGTGGTAGTATTATATTGCAGTTTGGTAAAGAGCTGTAGTTTAATGTTGGACATTTCTAGACGATTACTAACGCCATACCTCACACAGAGCATCTCTCAAAAGAATCTCTGGCAGTCTAGTTTAGCAGAACACAGCTGCAGAACAAAATTCCTGCAATAAGCCATTGTTGGAAGACAGTGCAGACTCTGTTGAGCTACTCATAGTAGGAGTCACAATACTCTGATTCAATACCAGCGTTACATGACTTGTCCTTTTCTCTTTGGCCTTTTCATTTCAATGTGCATATAATATTTTACAGTGTCATGGTGAAGGCGAAGTTGGCCTCAGATCTCCTACCATCACTAAACCAGTAGTCTAACTCAAAGGCAGACACAGTCCAGTAGTGGCAGTTCAGTGCAGATTTCAGGACATACACAAGACTCAAGACAGGTTGAGGACCTTTCCCACTATGACAAAAAAAAACTATATTAAACCTGATCTGTGATGCTGCAATCAAAATTGCTGGTATTGGTGACACAGAGCAGGAGCTTAAAAAGTCTTTCCATTACTTTTCAAAAAAGCTTGGACAAATGGACAAATCAATGCTGTAATTGTGTTTTTTTACTTCTAGTAATAGGTGTAGCCCTTAAAAACACAGTCCAGCATTAACTTGTTCCATTGCCATGTAGAGCGTTGATACAGACAGACCTGTGATACTATCACAATCAATGGGACACCAAACATCAACATAATGGACTAATCTGCAAGATACTCCATACAGAGCAGGGTTCTGTGGAACATTTAAGCCGTTATCTTGCAGCCACATGGAAAAAGATTCTATGTTTTGGGATGAGTTAGGAAAAGCAGCTTGTGGAAATAAACACCATCCCCTACTAGATAACACCATCCAGCCCTCTGTGATTGTATGCTAAGCAACTGTGTAATGGATGTACAAGCGAACATATCCCGGCCAACATGCCCCTGACCTTCAAACCTCACTTCCTTTAAAAAAGGTGGGGTATGCCCAGCAAAAATCCGTTGATCATCACCAGTTCAGTGGAGAGTGTGTGAAGAGAGGGAAATTATTTACCTTCTCATAAAAGATGGACAGAGACTGGCTTCATACTTTTTAACTCTGCGTGTTGATTGGTTTGATTGTAAAAATCTTAAATCTTATAAGATGGGTCTATAAAATAACTCATTTTGTAGACATCCCTGTAAGGACCTACTGGTTCCCACAAAGTACACCAGATCAGTACCGGCATCAACACAAATGTTTTAAGATTCAAATTAGATTCATTCAGGCACAGTAGGTTGGTGAATCATTCCTTTTTGTTTTCCTACATAGGAACTTACATTTATTGTGCTACCAAACCTCACTGAAGCTGTACTTCAAAGTCCTCAACCACATATTACACCACAGATCTACATCTAACCAGCTCCCAGTCTTTTGGCTACACCGAGGAGAGGAAAAAGATTTTCAGCACTGTGCAGACCAACACCACCAACCAACAAAATGGGCAGATAAATTCCAGGTACAGTACGTGGCAAGCTCTTCAGGGATTAAGATTTCCCTAATGCAAACTGTCTCCTTCTTACTTAGTGTGTTTAGGAGCAGCTAACTAGCGCAGCAGACCTCTAAATCCCACGGATTACAGCTACAGTAAGGACATGCCAGGAGCAACACAGTGCTCGCTAGTTAACAGAATTTTAGCTTCTGTGATATAAACAGGAAACCTGAGCGTTGCTAGCCTGGAGTTATCAAGTTATCCAATTCTCACAGTAGAAGTAAATAAAAGTGAGGAGTACATAAATACCATGTGTCAAAGTATGTGACAGAAAAAACTGTCTATTTCTCAATGTCTGCATTTGATATCGTAATCTTGATGGTATCCCTTCAAACTCATAAGTAGGGGTGGGCCAACTATATCGCAACTATTGAGTTTAGCATTGCACATGCACCTTTTATAGCACTCCAAGCGATAGCTCACTCTCGAAAACTATCCTGACAAATGCTCGTTTTGTTCTGGAATTACAGCAAAGGGAAGCGAACTCGTGGAAAAGGCCCAAGAAAAACCTCTATAGCAGAGGTCCCCAACAACCGGGACCGGTCCACGGGTCATTCGGTACCGGACCACAGAGGATTAGCACATTACAAATGAAGCGCAGACTGGAATCTTCTGTTTTTTCAAAATAAAAGACTTGCAGAGTCTGCCGGCTGCACTCAATCTTTAAACATGCCTGGTGAATATATCGTGACATATATTATCTCGCAATATAGCTTTAAAATATTGCAATATCCTTTTTAGGCCATATCACCCAGTCCTACTAATAAGGATCCTTTTCATTTCATTTCTAGGTAATATATTTAAATAGTTCTTCATAATGCCACAGTCACATGCAATGCTGAATAAAATGAAGAGGCTGCTTGCAGCTGCAAATACTTTAAACTAATTGTGTGGACAGTGGTGAGACAGCTCTAGAAAGGTGGCTTGGAAAATCCAAAAGTTAAATATTTAATCTCTGAGAAAATATTCCTTTCTTTGTTATCTGGGGTTGAAGCAATACAATTTGCCAAATTACACTAATGTTTTGTAAAAAGAAAAAAGTGCAAAAACTTGCAAAGGAAATTCTGCATGTAGATAGTGTGGTATTTGACTTATTTTTAAACTAGTTCTATTAAATGTTTACTTTTCCAAGGGTAAAAATCTAGACAGTCATAGCTCAAATCTCTAAAAGGTGAATAACAGAAGTAGGAACTGAATAAGTGCAGTGAGTCACTGTCCATTCAGCCTGAAAAACAAAGCCTAATTTCCCTTTTATTTATTTCTTTAGAAAACTGTGGGCTACTGGCTTTATTACATGGATGCTCCAGGCACATGTCATTTATCTACATAATGTTATTAGAGAGTGTTAGTGGTCTGCTTTTGCTTCCTGGCTATAAAGCTCTGTAAGCAAAGGTTATCCCTATAGAAGCAGACATGGCATCAATATTAATGAGCCCTGTTTGGTAGCTCTTGGAGTAGCTCTATTGGCTGCCAGCCTGCTGTCGCAGAGTCACTGTATAAGAGGCTGCACCCAAACAAACATGTGATAGGAGCGTGCCTCCAGTCGTACTGGATTTGCGCCACCTCACTTTAATGACCTTCCTCCAGTAGGAGCTGTTTAGGGCTAATGTTAGATCTACTTCCCTGCTCACTGTACATGTCAGCTGCTCCGCTTCAACAGGAAGGGGGTTAAGGTTTCCTGGAGCAAGTTCCCTGTCGCCAGTAACAAAAATGTCAAACCAAGTATGCCATGGGTAAGGGTATGTAATAAATAACCAAGTATTATTTACCTGTCTGTGAATCTCCAGGCAAACAACTGCAGCTATCAAATACATGCAAGTGTGTTTTTAACGCATCAATATTCTCACAACAAGCTGATCAGAAAACAAGTTGACCTAATGGTCTTCAAAAATAATTCATAATGTTCTTTGTTATATCATACTAGATCATTTCTCCTCAACAACCAGCTTTGCATCCATGACAGACATCCCCATCTAGGAAGGGGCTCATCATCTTGTCACCCTTCTACTGGCCACTGAGCATCCTCACTCAAGCAATCTGGTACCACAGCTCAAAGGCACTTTCATACCAGTTGTTGAAAAGCAGTACTAGAACTTTATTCACTTTATCTGCGCATATTTAGCTAAATATTTGACTAAATAAACCACCCTACCCTCTAGACACAAAACTACCTCTGTAAACTTCAGGATATTACCATTCATGGTACCAGTAGTAGTTACTTTTGGATCCAATATATTTGAGTGGCTGTCACATCACAACTAAGTAGCTTAATAGCTGTGGATAGGGCAGCTGTTACCCATGCTGACAGCTCCTTATCCATCTGCCACTATGAAGCTAACACAGGCCTCCTGACGTTCCAGCCATAGGCCCGACATTAGCTCTCTCATGAAGTCTATTTCAGCCTCTATGGGCAAAACAGCTGCCCTACAGTCCACACCGCACTGTTTATAGACACTCCAAAATGTTCAGCTCAAAGAAAAAAATGTTCTCCCCTACATCTGTTGCCAATGAAGCAAAGGAATGCATTTCCCCAGAACTCTCTTAATGTGGCTTTAAACCAACGAGAAAAAGCAGGTCGGGAAACCCAGCCGTACATTGCAAAACATCTCTTCAAAAAATTGTGTGTAGTTTGTGGTTTTTGAAACGTGTTACGCTGACAAGTGTTTTCATTTTTTTGTCCGCCCCATTTATAACAAGATAGACTAAATAAGAGCAACACCTTTTTGTATAACCACAGTAATACTGCTTCCAACATGAACACACACCTCAATTAACACCTGTGTAAAAAAATTTCAACAAAGAAGAATATTACGGCCTTCATATTGGGATGCTGTACTGCAGGCCTGCTGCTTCAGTTTTAGCTTAGTGTACCTAATAATCTGCCAACTGATGCTTCACTGCAGACATTCCATCGAGCAGATAAGCTGCAGTGTCTGAGAATCAGCAGACAGGTCGAGGAGGTCAGTTCAAATGACAGGACAAGTGCCGTGAGCAACTGTGTGACAGGAGCTGAGCCAGGCTCCTCTAGCCCATGGAACACAAGGGCAGTATTGTGGATAGACCCTGGTCTTGTTATACCAGCACACAGAAAAAAAACACACCCTTGCACATGCAGCTGCATGACTTTGCGAGAGGAACAGAAAAATAAAGGCCTTGGCTACGATCTAATATGAAACCAAATAGATTTCCCGTCATCAATAGAGTGGTTTCTCCTGGAATTATTTTGTTAGCAGCTGCAGGTTTTGGTGGTTTTGTCTTGTTCCCACAGTTGATCCAGTTTTGGGTACATTTTTGTTCTGGGTGTCTGGGAACTAAAAATAGATTTACTTTAAAACTCAGTTATCATAGAAAAACTATAGACACTTGAAAAATAGTCAATTCTGCAAGATGTTTTGGCAGATTGTGAACTTTCAAATGCAGCAGTGAAACTTGTCCTAATGCCAATACAGACCACTGTTGAGTAAGTTGGGACAAAAAGTCTTTTTCCAAGCAATCAAGAGGCTGATAAAGGTGGTAAACAGACGGGAAAACGTTAGGCTAACGTGTAATGTCATAACACACGAAGTAGCTTGTGGCACCAATAAAAATAGCAAACAGGCCACCCTAACAAAAGGCTCACTTGAGGGCCCCACTGTGTTGCGTGTTGGAACACACTTTAAAGACACCCTAAAAAAAGAATACAATGCAAGAATTAATTTGGATCTCACCAATGTATTGGATGAAAAAGCTTCCAATGTGAATGGAGGCATTCATAGCTGAATGAAGATATGAATTGCTAAATAGAAAATTCCATCCGATTCCACCCAGATATCTCCAGAATATCAGTGTACAATAGCCTGTGTTTAGTGTGGCCTTTTTAACTACTGAGAGTGGTGATGAAAGGCTCTGACGTCACTTCCATTCATGAAAGGCTGGTGACAACTTGGGTGGATGAAAATTCTTCCCTGCGCCTATACTGAGTAGACTGCAGTTTACAGTATACTCGGGTTGTAAGTTGTGCTGCATGCCAGCCACCAGGGCGCTGTAGTTTTAGCCAGGGCAAAAGTATGAATTTATCCTTCCATTTTAGACACAATGAGGGAGGATAAGGAGCTGCCACAAAATTCAGAAACTCTTGTTTGGTCTTTGCATTTTACCATTTACATTTTAAGAAATCAGCCAAATACATCAAAAGTAAGTTCAACTTCAGTTATTATCAGAGTCACAGAAACCCACAATGTTCTGTCTCCTTTACAGCTTGAAGAGGGTATGTGTACTATGTGAACAATTGGCTAAGCATAGTGGCAGATCAGGGAACCAAACGTTTGAACAGAGGACCCTGGCTTAACACACTGCTGTAGTGTCCCATGATCAACATATCAAACTCTGTTAGCACTGTTGTTCACTGTTCCATAGGTGACCCTGACATCTGACCTGCTCATTGAAAAGCACATGAAAAATATTTCCAGCAGATAAATAAAGAAAACTATCACATTACTTAAGCACTCTATGGTAGCCTTGATTCTTGTTTTATTTGATCATCTCTACTACTTGGGCATTGATGGATCTCACTGGCAGCACTTGACTGACGGGCAAATAGTTGACCACAAACTAAGACTAAACAGGTTTCCCTGGTGATAAGGGTGAGATTTCCCATGTTACAAGGCCTCTCCCGTCATCTACTGCTAACTGCTACGCTCTAGATCCTATCCTATTCCGTTGTGGATAGGTGTAGAGAAAAGGCTGTGCTAACCATTCAGCAGAAACAGCAGTGGACTAGATATAGAGCTAGATATAGAGCTGGATTTGTTCAATATGCTCCATTATTCTTGGCCCCATTTATGAATAATTGTTTTAATTCACGTTTACTGGACGGATGTTTGTAGATTATATGATGTTAATCATCATCATTACACAATAGACATACACCAGAGTTTAAAAATCAGATTAACTTCAGTACATTACAACAGTTTCCTTTAGTTTCAAAATACCATATTATAGTATTAAATATTTAGAATTAAAAAATGTAGCAGTTACTACAAAGACGAGGTCTGCCACGAAGCTTCTGTAGCACAGAACTGTGCCACAGCAGAAAAGAGGTATGCACCGTAAGTATGCTTTACCTAAGTACATATCTGTGAGGATATGCTTGCGGAAGGTACATACTAAAGGTAATGTTTTGAGTCCTTCCAGTAACTCCTGATGTTCCCTTGATACGATCTAGATAAAGACAACTTGATAAGATAGTTAGTTGCCATAGGAACACGTTTTAAGAAAAACGAAATGCTAAATCTTAGTCAGCAAGTCTAAGTTCAGAGAAGAAATTACCAGTCAACAAAAAATATGAATTCCTGCGTTCTAATAATATCACGGGCTGGGTTAACTCATCCCTTCCCCCCCGTAATGACTCTACTGCATCTTCTAAAACTGCACAGCAAGAAAAACACTAAAAACTGTCTACTGAAGTAGTTATCATTCAGTTCTATGGAAACAGTGCCTGTAAAGCACAAGCCTGTACTCCACCCGAGGCAAGCGCAAACAGTAATCTTGTGACTTCCTTACACGTGCATCCGGATTCAATGTTAGACTGGAGGAGACTGTCACTCCTGGTCATATCACATGTTGACAAACACTAACAACAAAAAAGACAGAAAAACAAGGACAGCCTTAGTACCAGTCCAACAACTGTGACAATCATTCAGGCACACAGTTGAATAAGCTATGGAAGAGACCGAGACAAGAATTTTGCAGAGCACTGCATTCATATTCAGTGTCACAGATAGACACAGTAGATGTCAACACAGAGGTTTAGGGCTGTTTCAATGGTAGCTGTTTGAGCTGACCATACCCGGTTTACAGCTGAAATGACCCTGGATTCAGAGTTATAATGAGACACCTTTCAACATCAGCAACACTATTAAGGTCCTACAACTTCTCCACGTGAGATTAACTTTAAAAGTCCAAAACTTTTTACTGTCCTTTTTTTTCCTATGCTGTCAACAATGTTTTGCTTTACGAGGCAGCAACAAATCAACATCTTTTACCACAGTTAAATAAAATGAAATATTAAGGCCAGCCCACATGCTATTTTTTCTTTTCCTAGTTCTGTTTGTAACAAGCATTTCCACAATAAAATGTGGCTGATATAATGACAATGGTTGCTGACATTCAGATTTCACTGGCAAGCAGATTGGCTGCTTTTATCTTACAGCCCTAGATTATTTGTTCCAGCATTCATTTCACAAACACCGTCAACCTCTGTGAGTGTGGTCATGAAAAGTCTTCTTGTTGTATACGATGAACTCCTATAGACTACAAAACTGTCCACTTTAATAAACTAAACTAAACTCCAGCAACCAAAAACAGGAAACGTGTTTCAGATGATGCCAAACGGACTGATATCTGACTACACTGTAGATGTCTACACCACACCAGAAAAAGTGGGGCAACGTTATTTATTAATGCAATTCCAGATATCTCTTCTCTGTATTGTGGAGACTATATAAAGCCACATTACCAACAAAAATGAGGCTGGGCAAGTGAGTTTTCTTATGCTTTCAGTGTACAGTTATTCACAATCAATCTATACAAATAGATCGAGGGAATATTTCCTAGATAATGCAGTGCTCAGTTCCCATATTTACACAATGTGATGTGAAATGCGTGGCGTGATTAGATTACAACACCAAAACACTGTCGTGTGATTGTCCTTGCAAGAGTGAAACACTGTTTGCTAGACAACCTGGCAGCTTGAACGGGTCTGAAAACTGCTCAGTATGGTGCTTTCTTAGGATTATTTTAAAAAGCCGATCACTATTTCGCAGGAAGGTGAAACGGAATTCCCGCAAGCGCAGTAATTGCCAGTTTCATCGAAACTCTCCGGGATGACATGGCTCTAGTCGTGGGAACACTATGTCGCAGATATTAATACGGCCTTTTAACGCCCTCCACGGCATCCGTGCATCAAACACGCCAAACGTTAAGAAGGCGAGCGACGCGAAAACGCCACAGCGGCAGCGGTCCGTGGAGTCTGGCCCCGCTTTAGTACCGACTCTGACACTCGCACACCGGCCACACAGAACCAGACACTCGCCTCATATTTAGCGAGCTAGGAAACCTTTCCCTGATCGCACCAATAATATCAACCTAACGTCAGCCACAGGTTTAGCTTACATTGCCACCGGAGCTGTACAACGTGTCGCTGTCGCCGGTTTGTCTAACGTTAACCCACATTACATATTAACGTTTCTAGCGCGGCGGCGATTACCAACTGCAGCGCATAACTAAAGCCAGGAACGCCCAGGTCCGTTATCGGACATGCCGTCAAACCAAGTCGCGGAGCTACAGTTTATCGACGCTGTCTCCTCTTTTCACTGCTCTGCCGCGGCTATTCGTCGCCTACACATGGATCATCGCCCACAGACTCAAGCCAGTTACGGTGAAAACAGAAATAACGATACTGCCTATCAGTCCTGCTTCGCTAGCCAAAGCGGATGCGCTTCATTAGCAGCCAGAAATGGGCTTATATGCCAACATGTGAGTGTACAGTTGAACATAAAGACACATTCATTTGCATCTCCCTCTAAAACATACACCCGACTGCTTATTAGTGTGTAAGGCATACATTTTGGAATAAACTGGCAATAACCCACTCAGAGTTAGGTGTGTCCGATAATGGACGCATAGATGTTTCATCGGCTGTAAGCAGGCTAGCAACATAGCTACGAGAGCTAACGTTAGCAATTCAGCTAGCTCTCTGCGACACGGTTGTAAGCATTGGCGGGTAGCGCAGGCGGCCCGATTACACTATAGTCTAGATATACAATAGTCGGCAGCACTGCAATCAAGAAAAAAAAACAGCAAAACACAGGAAAAATCTTATTACTCGTTAAGTTAATCACCGCATCGCTCACCAGCTCTAGGCATCCACCCTCTTGACAGCGAATCCCCTGTCTGTGTGACCACCGTCAACACCGCGGCAATAAAAACAAACACTTCCGACCCAACTTTCACAATAAAACCCCGGCGGGGATTAGATGTGAAGTAACAGTAAAGATGTGTCCAAATATTAAAACAAGAATCAAGACCTCAGCGAAAACCTCACTTAAATAAAATTAATATGTCCGGAGGGATTTTAAACCTGCTCTTATATATTATAATATATTTCCCCTAGTTCTATATAATTAATATTTGCATAATACAGATATTAAAAGAAAACATTTTAAATAAAGAAACATTAGGACAAGATTATTAGGATAACACAACACATTTAAATGGTACTGGAAACATTAATATATCAAATGTATTTTTACTGTGTACAATTATTGGTGTACCTCAGAAGCAAGCAGTTTGCACATAAATGACAAAAACACAACTATTACAACACATTGTTGTAAAAATTTTTTTTAGATATTTATTCCTTACCAGGAACAGCCTACTGTTTTTGTTTCTGAGACATATATGTACAACAAAATAACAAAAAGTAGTGCAATACGTATCTATGTTCTAATTCATTTAGTGTCATAAAATATATTCAGAAACTAGTTCCTAATGCACCTAACCAACTAATTCTCCCGAATAACCAGATTTTATAAGTCACTAAAAGTGACTTCTAATATCTCAGAATTGTACATTTCAATGACTCCTTGTCTGGGCAACAGGGTTTTCTCGCCCTCTAATGTTGGTAAAAAAATATTACATCCTGCACAAACTATTGTAAAAACTGGTCACTTGGGGGGGTAGAAGTGTTTTTGTTGCACAGCCTAGACCTAGACCTAAAAACCATGCTTACAGACAAAAATATATTAATGCTGTTTCAATAAAAATGTCATTACCATAACTCTCAATACAATTATTGTACATAAATCAGAGACCAAGGTTTTGGACTTTACAAATTAATGAAAAACAAGGCACATTGATATGTATGTACATGTATTTGAACACAGAAACAGAAGGTGGTCTTGTATGCTTTCAATTATACAAATACACATTTTTACATATATGAATGAATGTGTATGTATATTATCTTCTTTAACCTTCATGTGCCTAAGCGTTAGTGTGTGGTTGACAAGACATACTGTGATATTTGTTAAGATATTACAGCTTGAAAAATGTTTATTCTCTATGTTGCAATCTTGTCTTTTTTCATTTATAATTAAAGAAATATATCTACACTTGTTGACAACAGAATCATACCATAAAATAAAAACTGATAAAAACTACTTTGGCTCAGATTTTAAGATTTTCTAGGGTCAGTGTGGCTACTTATCGTTTATTACCTTGCTATTTTTTGTTTTCTTTTTTTTAAGATTAAAACTTTTATTTCAGTAAATTCAAATGCAAATGTAGTTAGTATAGTATATGCAGGAGAGCGTGGATGTGTGACAAACACAAGCCCTGAGTATAGTGTGTCGCTCGTGGGAGGGGTCGATCTGGATAGTCCTTCAAAAAGATTTTCCACTGACCTGTTCAGTCCCACTCAGCCAGGGTAGTAGAGCACAGCGGAGCACAGCAACCCCACTCTGAACAACATGGGACTCACACAGGACCCCAACTTTCAAAAACTCCAGGACTGGTACACAGCCCATGCACTAAACCTTAACCTGAGGCACATGTTTGACACTGACAAGGAGAGGTTCAACAACTTCAGGTAAATTGCGTGTTTTGTTAAAATTGTATTAAGTGTGCACTGATAGATCATGTATTGGTTGTTTTAAAGTCCGTTAACAAACACATTCGTGTGAAAATGCTCTGATGTATTCCAGCTGTACAAGAAAAAACCACAGAATCATACTGTTCATTTGGCTGCTGTTTTCACTCAGGAAATACCAATACAGTCTTCTTTCTGTGTTTGGACAGCCTCAAACTTACAACTGAGGATGGAGACATTCTTCTGGATTACTCTAAGAATCTCATCACAGATGAGGTCATGAAGCTGCTGGTTGATCTGGTAAAAAAACAATGTATTGTATCTGATCTGTGGGTTTTTAAATATAATTTTACAGCAGTCGACTAGAATCTTTCTAGTAAATGTACTTCTTTAAGTGCTACCATAACAGGCGTACATCTGAGGTGCGTCTCTGATTCAATGAGGAACTAACATTTATTATCTTACTCAGGCCAAGTCAAGAGGTATTGAAGGCAGCAGAGAAAAGATGTATACAGGAGAGAAGATCAACTTCACTGAGGTGCTCACTGTTGTCCATGTGACAGCTATAACTTGACTGGTGGCAGCATTTACCTCTCAACATCATTCCTGGAGTAAAAATGCTGCCAAGTCTTGATTAACACTGCATGACGCAATAAACCAAAGCTTGAACATTAACTTTTGCGACTGCTGAATGACCCCTCACTCAGGTCCGTACAGTAAAGTATGTTTCTCTGGATTTTGTTTCCTGATGCCGTGCACGTGAAGGGTCGCGCTGTGCTCCACGTGGCTCTGAGGAACCGCTCCAACACGCCCATCATAGTGGATGGTAAGGATGTGATGCCAGATGTCAACAAGGTTCTGGAGAAAATGAAAGGTTTCTGTCACGTAAGTGAAACTCGAAACAGTAAGAGAGTGATTTTGCATTAAAACATTTCAATATCTTTTATGACAATTGTGTTTGTCTGTTGCTTCTGTTGGTGACATGCAGAGAGTTCGCAGCGGTGAGTGGAAGGGCTACACAGGAAAGGCCATCACGGATGTTGTCAATGTGGGCATTGGAGGATCTGACCTTGTGAGAGCATTTTATGCTTTGTTGCAATAGGACTACCTGTTGTTAAAAGTTTAGACTTTAGACTCCTGACATGTCTTTGTGAACAGATTTAGTTATTTTGCATTGTACTGCAGGGCCCCCTGATGGTGACTGAGGCCCTGAAGCCATACTCAAAGGGTGGACCACGTGTGTGGTTTGTGTCTAATATTGATGGAACGCACATTGCCAAAACCCTGGACCAGCTTAATGCTGAGACAACCCTCTTCATCGTTGCATCCAAGGTAGCCAATTTACACAAAGTAGTTTTGCTCTGAAACTGAACATCTGCAAGAAAAGTGCCTTCCTAATTATAGCTATATGTTTAAGCTGTCCCTTTGTATATGTCAAAGACTGACCACTTGAAAGTCAAGTTTCCAATGAGTTGCATGACTAAGGATTTTGTCAGATGCGTTTCCCTTTTCCCAGGCAAGTCAGTTTTAAGTCAAACCACTGAGATACTTAATGTCCAGTTATTAATGAGTCAGTAACAGCTAAGAGAAAATATTACAAAGCACTGTGCATTCATTTTTTTAAAAATAATATGCCTTCAATATTTTAAACTCAATAAAATTTTAGGATTTCTGTATTACATCTAAAGCAGATACTTGTCTCAAGATACTTGTGTTTGTCTGTGTCTGTTTAAATGTTCTTTCACAGACGTTCACCACCCAAGAGACCATTACCAACGCAGAGTCAGCCAAAGCATGGTTCCTTGAACATGCCAAAGATGTGAGTATGCAGTAGCACAGGAAAACTTCAACGTATGTGATGACTTACATATTTAATAATTCTCTTTCATTAATTAAGTTTGTTTATGTCTCATCAGAAAGCTGCTGTTGCCAAACACTTCGTAGCCCTGTCCACAAACGGAGTAGGTCACAAGACAGCATGAGAAGCTAAAGCTGTCCCCTCTGTCTGGATATCTGATCCTAACTGTTCTGCTTCCTCCTGTCTTTCCTCAGCCCAAAGTGAAGGACTTTGGCATCGACACAGAGAACATGTTTGAGTTCTGGGATGTGAGTGCTCTTTAAACCTGAAAGGAGATTGTGTGGCGCAGGTCTTCATCCCCAGGCTGTGATGGGACTGTGCGCAGCACCTATAAATAAGTTAGACTCTTGACCTGTGAAGTAGGTGGGATGGACGCTCTGGCCAACAGCTGCTGGGAAATCAGAAGCCTCTCTCTTCAGACTCAGTTATTATTGGTGGCGACCTTCTCTTGCAGAGGTTACTGTAAAGGCTGGATCGCGTCAAAGTTCAGGGAGCTGCATTTAGTTACATTATTGGTATTTAAAGGGCAACAGGTATGACATGGCCAGTGTTTTACACTTTGTACTGCATATGTACTATAAGAAGAAGAAGAATCACTTTTTTGGTCATTGAACACATATTTAGATGTTACAACAAAATGTGTTCTCTGCATTTGACCCACCCCCCCTTGGGGGGAGCAGTGAGCAGCCACAGGCGGCATTCAGGGAGCTAGCACTGGGTGTCTCACTCAGGGACACACCTAGTATGGGGGATAGGCTGCGTGACTCAGCTGGGAATCGATCCCACTATTCCTGCATCCCAGCCCTCTGCCTTAAAACCACCAGGCTGCCTTTAAGAGAGAGAGAGAGAAAGACACTGCTAAGACAGGAAAGATTGAAAAGCTACACAAGAGGCTGCATTGCTCATGTTATTGCTTATTAAATAGTGTATAAAACGAGTAGCAGCATGTGTTTTTGTTATTTCTGTTTCTGTTGTCATCATCTTTTGTCATGTTTGTTGTTTCGTTTATAACTGACATGTTTCATCTTCTCTTTCAGTGGGTTGGTGGTCGTTTCTCCTTGTGGTCAGCCATAGGAATGGCCATTGCCCTGCACATTGGTATATAAGGAAATATTAACATTTTATATGTTTTACAATAATGCAACACTTTGACCCTGGAATTTTCAAAAACGTTATGAACTAAATGCTACCATTGACACACTTTGACAATTGCTCAAGATGCTAATGTTTAGAATGTTATTATGTTGATAGTGATGGCAAATTTCACTGGCAGAATTATGACCTAGTCATATTGATTATCTGTGTGTAATTTTACTCCTGTTTATCCAGTAGTTGTTGCTTTTTGTCAAAAACACAACCTCCTTTTGGTGCTACTGAAAGGATCTCTAAGTCATCAAGATTTTTCTAGGATCTGTAATGCATGAAAGAACAAGTAGGACTATAATTGTAGTACACAAATTATACACTGTGGGTTTAGTAAATATGCAATAATCCAATAGGTGAACTTTAATGTTTCATCTCCTCTTCTCATCAGGTTTCGATAACTTTGAGAAGCTTCTTTCTGGAGCTCACTGGATGGTAGGTAAACCAAGAGGAGACAGCAGCTTCAGTTCCAGCATAGAAAAACGAATCACATAGGAATCACTGAAGAGAACATCTACAATACACAAATGTCAATTCCTGGCTCCTTTGCAGGACAACCATTTCCGCACTGCTCCTCTGGAAAAGAACGCTCCTGTCCTGCTGGCTCTGCTGGGCATCTGGTACATCGACTTCTTCCACGCAGAGACTCACTCCATGCTGCCTTATGATCAGTACATGCACCGCTTCACTGCCTACTTCCAGCAGGTCTGCCCAAACACTGACGCATGCATCCCAGATCTCTTTGAGAATCCTCAATAATAGATCAAGAATCATTGATCATCATCTATGATCTAAGAAAGATGAGTTTCAGGGAGGCTGTTTGTTAGGAGACTCCTCCTCACTGCAAAACGAGTCAAAGAGTTAAAACATGTGACATATCTATACTTTTAGGGTGACATGGAGTCCAATGGAAAGTACATCACCAACCAAGGAGCACGTGTAAACTACCACACTGGACCAATAGTCTGGGGAGAGCCAGGAACCAATGGACAGCATGCCTTCTACCAGCTCATCCACCAAGGTCTCCCAAGTATTCTGTATCATCGTCCTGTTGTTTTTTAGTGATAGCCACTCCTATCTATACTGATAGCATCAGTGGCCGCTCAGTCTGTGGGCTGCTTAAATGAGTAACTCAAGTCAACTCCAACTGTGTTCAACTCAGGAACACGCATGGTGCCTTGTGACTTCCTGATCCCAGCTCAGTCTCACCATCCCATCAGAGACAACCTGCACCACAAGGTATTGGCTGAGTACTGTAGCGTGGTCATCAGGTCATTTGAAAGTCTTACATTTATACGTAACGCTGGCAACAGCAGTTAATACAGTATTAGTAGAAGAGACATTTTCTGCATGAAACAAACTACTAACTATTCAACAACATATGACAGGTTTGTAATACAGTACATATATGAATTCAAGATGTTAAATTATCTACCAGACAGTTCATGTCTTCAGAGGTCATCCATAAAGGTCACAAGAAGAGTCTGCTAAATGGAGAAACACTGAACCTCTGTGTGCTCCAAGAATGTTAGTGACCTCCAAATGTTTTGGTGTCAACTAGAATAGCATAATAACAAGTCTTTTCAGGCAACAAATTTACACTGTAATAATCACAAGATCAGGTGTTTTTACACAGGGAACACAAAAGTGAATCTATTATCTATTACACAACACTCAATATGTACGATTATATAACATTACATAATATATTACAATGCACAATAAAATATAATATAGTATATAACAGAATGTAATCTGTTATCATACACTCCAGCCAATCGGATCTGAAAGGTTAATATTAACATCAGCAGGTTGATAAATATGTCAGTGTAAAACAAAATGTGTGATTTGGCTGTAGATCCTGTTGGCTAACTTCCTGGCTCAGACAGAAGCTCTGATGACGGGTAAAACCACAGAGGAGGCCAGGAAAGAGCTGGAGGCCAGTGGTTTGAGTGGAGAAGCTCTGGAGAAAATCCTGCCACACAAAGTAAGTAACAAAAAAGAGTTTTGACAGTGCTGCCCTCCAGTGACCATAAATAACCTTAGCAGTGCAAACTTTGTTGGGAGAATTGATGATTACCCAAAATGACCTCTGTAATTAAAATCGTTTCTCTATTTATCACAGGTTTTCCAGGGAAACAGGCCAACCAACTCAATCATTTTCAAGAAGCTGACACCATACACACTTGGAGCACTTATAGGTTAGAATCTCAACTTTTTCTATTGCAGGACCATTTGTTTCATCAGAGCTGCCTGTAGTTCTGCTGCCATGTTGTAATTATGGTTATTATGTGTTTCTGCATAGCAATGTATGAGCACAAGATATTCGTCCAAGGTTTAATGTGGGAGATCAACAGTTTTGACCAGTGGGGGTGAGTCTGTTTGTACTACACCCCTCTATTTACAGTTTATGTTCTGTTTTGGCTCAACCTAGCAACCCAACTTCCAAATTGTCTTCAAAGTTAATGTTTGAAAAGACAACAACATTTAAACAGTGGTTTTAATGTGACATCGGTGCATATGCACCAGCATCTGTGTCACTAACCTGTCCTCCATCTTCTACGCCATCAGAGTTGAACTGGGCAAACAGCTGGCAAAGAAGATCGAGCCCGAGCTTAAGGACGGTGCAGAGGTCCACTCCCATGACTCCTCCACCAATGGGCTCATCAACTTCCTGAAGAAGAACTTTGCCTGAACTGAGTCACTGCAGCAACTTGCACTTTATTGCACAATGTTATCCTTCTCATCAGCTTGTGTGCTGCAGGGACGGGAGACTTTCAGAGGCAGCTGATCACTCCCACGCAGTGGTGCTGTACTCTGATTATGATTTTTGTGACTGTCTACGGTGCTGTTGTTTCCATATTTGATACTGTGCATCCAATGTAGTTCTTTTCCTCACTGATGGGAGAGAAAGCTGTTTGTATCCACAGAAATGTTGTGGATTAAATATGTTCACACAATTTTATGTTTAATGAGAAATAAATACACAAACACAATAGCTCGCCAGTGTCCACCTACATATAAATGACTGATATATTGTGCATTGGAGAGATGCTAAAACATTTATACTCTCAACCTCACGTGCCTGTTTAAGTAACACGTCACTAGTTGTCACCAGAGTGCCAGATTTATCTTCTGGGAGCAAATCAGCCACCCATTTAGCTGCCATTTATTCAGTGGAACAAAGAGTCAAAGGTCAGTCCATCTGCACTGTTCCTCCCCACAAATCCCCAGACTCCACAGCGTCCATTTAGGCAGATAAACAAACAGCTGGACTGAACGGCTCCGGCACTGTGAGCCCCTCCCCACCGCCACTGTATTTAAACAGAATTAAATTCAATTTGCTTAATGATTCAGTACTGTGTGCCAGAATTCAATTTCCCAAGTAAAGATAAAATCACACGTAATGACGGCATGAGAGACAAGCGGGGACAGAAAATATCACGCACTAAAGAAGGTGGACATAAAATGTGTGGATTGAATTTTCGTGTTTTTTTCCTCAAACACTGCTGGGTCCAATTACACAGATTGCATGAGAACAAACAGAGAGTTAAAAAAAAATCCTAGACCTTCAGACACGGCTGGATTTCCAATGCTGTTGCCAGGCAACAATACTTTACTTCAACTCTAACTTGTTCTTTTTTATCTCAGGCTCTGAAACGACATGCAGAAGAAAGTGAGTTTGGCTGAGGATAGAAACCCTCCTCGTAGTCAGTTTTAAGACAATAGAGAAGAACTATTATTAAAAATGTCTCCACAGAGTTTTTATAGATTTTTTCTCTCTATAGGAGACAGTCAGCTATGTCATAAATACATCTACAACTAATTATTTAAACTGGAACGCACATCTGAATGATGACTCAAATAAACAAGCAGCAAATCAGCACGAGGAAGGAAGCGTTCTGGACCCAGCCTTAGGTCACTGAGGAGCAGAATCAAATCAAAATGATTATGCGTGTTCCCAAGATGTTTGCTGAACAATGGAGCTGCACACCCTCACATTCCACTTCATGCTTTATTGGTTGAGCCTGTCAGTCATTTTTCCCCCTCTTTGGCCTGTTTAAGAACTTGCCCCCTCTGCCCGGCTCAATCAGGGTCCCAACCTGCCCCAGCGCAGCGGTTGCCATGGCGACATCACCCGCCGCCACTTTTTTGACTGTGCAGTCCCAAATTCACTGCAGCGTCAGACAGAGTTGGAGCTTGTGACTACACCTCATTGTTTGGACAGATGCATGTTTTCTCCCTCCTCACATTTGTATTCATCGTGAACTGCAGCGCTGAAAACAGTTTGAGGGTCAGCATCCTTGCATGTAAACAAGCTTGGCCTCAGAAGAGAAGCTTGGCCTGTAGGTCGGCCGACAGTATAAATTGTCACAGCAACTTCATTTTATTTCTTCCATAAAATTTCCAATGTATATTAATTCAGCACAATTTCCATATTTCATAATATCAACAGCAGTGGATGGTCCCTCTCAAGTCCCCAGTCTGGTCTGAGGTTGTCGGTGACTGCAGTGACACAGAAGCCCTGAATGCTGTATAAAAAAAAGCCATTAAGTCAAGCTCAGCTTCATTTTTTCCCACGACTACTGAAGTTAGAGCTTGACGAACTGCAGCATACTTAGCTAGCAGCACTCCCATGAGGCTGGCGGGGGCTCCAGCTGACCCCTGGTTGTTCAGGCTCCATGCCCGCTCCGAGTTTCTACTGATCCTCGTCAGATATATCCAGCTTGAAACACTGTTGTTGGGGTCCAAATGGAAAATAATTAGGCCGTAGATTATAGTTCTTATGTTCATCCACTTCTTTCCCTGCCTGTGTGAAACGATGCGGCTCTTCACATGCTGAATACTTTTTCTGAGATAACTCTGACTTCACAGAGCAAATCTACCAGACAGCCATGCTTGGTTGTCTTCACCAAACAGTCATATTGTTGTCTGTGTGAGATGTTGAATACTGAGCACCCATTATGAGATTTGTTGTGTTCACTGCCTTTTCCTGAAGCCACAGTAATACTGATATACTGACCAGCATCTGGCTCCTATTTACCACCACAGTGTGAGACAAGGACAAAATAAACCTCCCACACTGATTTCAGCCTCTGTTGGATTTCTGATGATACAGTATACGATAAATATCTCTGTGAGATTTTTTAGATCAAGGCAGTTTCTGATTTTAATGGCATATTTTGTGCTGAGATGTTTTCACCAGCGGTGGAGGCAGGATCAAAGTTTGAAAGCTGTACAATTGAATGAGGCTATCTCTGTCGTGGGGGTGACTCAGTTTAGCACTAATGAAAAATAGTTTATTTAGTCATCAAACCATGTGCATCACTCACCTCTGCACTGTTTCTTCAGACATAAAAAGGATGATTGGTGTAGTTAACACTGCCCTTAAATGGCTCGTTGTGGGTGTTTTGCATATCAACCCAGATGAAGCAACCAAACCAAGATTTGCATTCCAACTTCTTAAAAGTTGTAAGGCGATCGGGTTAATTTTCTCAGCTCTGAGTAGCGCACACATTAAACAAGTCTCAGCCTAAGACAAAACCTGGTTGGAGGCTCAGTTTGCCCCAAATGCAGAACACGTTTTCTTACTTGTCACTAGTAATATCCAGCCTCGCTGACAGCATCGGATAAAGTTTTGCGGGTCCTGAGGTAACTGCCACTAAGAGGTCTGTCATCACCCAAAAAACGAGGCAGGTTACTGGAGAGTTTTAGGGCACATCCCAGTGGGAGTGTGGAACACTGACTTTACACCTAAACGTGTGTTTACCGATGCAAAGCTGAGTTTGACATAATTAAATCAACTTCCTGGTGATGTGGGCGTGAACACTGGTGGTTACGTTATCCACGGCCCCAGTCCGAACTGTCAGCAATCTCATTGCACCGTGGGTAATATGGGTACCAGGTTTTGACCAAAAAGCAGAATGTGCAGATATGAACAGGTTACAGCACTCACTCAAAAGGTCTGATCACTGAGAAATCTGCGGCTTAAGTGTGTAAAGAATTGGACAAAAAGTTGGCAACAGGAGGGGAAATGTCCTGTTGCAGGAAGGCGACAACATGTCAGTAACCAAAGACGGAGAATGTGTGAGGTAATCCTGTGCCGAGCATATTTCCACTGACTTCCTGGCAGTGGAGGGACCTGTGTACTCCAGATGGAAGGTGTTCTTTTGTGCACTGTAACAGAGCTCACCTTACTGTGGATCCCTTGGGGCTCTGCTACCTCTACACCTACACACACACACATAGAAACACAGCTCCCCGAGTAACAGGGTGGAACCCTCACTCACATAAAGGGCGCTTTGTGCCCCAACTCATGGAACTGTCAAACAACACCAGGGAGCTCCTCACACTGAACACCACTGTGCTGCTCAGTGCCTGGGCAGACTATGCTTTTATGTGCGCCCCCGGAAAATGCATCTGCATCTCTAACTATCTAAGAACTAGTGAGTAATAAATACACCTTTGTCTGGTGTAATTGAAATGTGAGACTAAAGGGTAAAAAGCATGTGCATATTTTGTCTTCTCTCCCTCTCTCTGTTTCATGCTCGGTACAAGTATTACTCTGACAGTCTGCTTCTATCATTTTTTCCTTTTTCATTCACTTTTGAATGCAGCCACATCATTAGGAGATCAGCATGCGTGCTTTCCAACCAAGTGAATCCGGCCACTGAAGAGAGCGAATGACTCGGTGTTCAACGCTTTGGGGATTAAGCTAGGCAACAGTGATTAGGCAAGTCAGCGAGGAGTAAAACACTGAATTCTGCTTCTGAAACATGTATCATCACATGCAGCATCTGCAGAGACATGACACAAGTACAACTAACGGACACATTCTTTAAATTCTTATTTACTGTGATCAAATCAAAAGCCCTTAATGAGGACAAGATATAAAATAAGAGTCAAAGGTGCAATCAGGAATGTTTCTGTATTGTTTATAGAACAGCTAAAATGAAAAACCTTAATGACAGAGTGATTGATGTCTCATTTTGAGGCTCTCGTAAGGACGTGATCAATTCAGTTTAGACGTGATTCACACTTTCATATTTGACATTAGGATTATGTAATCAACCTAATTTATGCTCCAATTGGTCCAAATGTTGTACAATAAGGCACCACAGGGGTGCAGTCTCCTCATTCAGCTAAAGAGCAGTGTAAAGCCCATCGTCCAGTGAAACAGCAACAACCTGCAACACTGAGCTACTGTTACGGCACAGTTCTGAAGAGTTCTCTGAATATATTCAATTAAAAGGATTTTTGTTACTTTTGCAGCAGAAGACTTTATGAATTTTATAAACACCCCCACAGTATCAGTTTGTCATGGTATTTCCAGTAATGTTTACTAAAAGGGTCGGTACCAAGGGAACGGACTCGTCAGTGCTGCGTTTCCGCTGGAGGCCAGTTTACTGCTGCCACATATATTCTCTGATACCACCGCCGTGCTCCTCTGTTGCTGTGAATTTGTCTCTTTTGCTTTGTAGTTTCTTGATGACAGTCATGTCTTCTTCGCTACAGATTATCAGACCATCAGAATGCTGGTATGTCTCTCAGGAGGGAGAATCCTGAATCACATGACGGGCTGCAGTATAGGGTTGCGTGCATGGGTGTAATTATACAGAAACAGTGGGCAGCACCAGCCCCGAGCACATTTATAACGTACATGCAGATAATGATATGTTGTGGGAGTTTTCTTAATCCTACCGGGGACCTGATTTGACTGAAGTTTGACTAACTACTGTTAGTAAAACAGGAACATTGAAGGTGTCATAGTGAAGGCAGCCACAGGGAATTCACCATGACCAGCAAAGAAATAAAAGAGTGCATTAGAGTAACCAGGCACGTGGCTGCATAAAAAGCATCATTTATCACCTAAATCTGATCTACTTACCAAAAACAAATATAAAGCTACAGCCAGCGGCTAGTTAACTTAACTGGGATTTAATTTCACACCATATGACAACACACACACGCAAAAGCTGACAAAGAGAAAGATTTTTTTGCAGTTAGCTACAAAACCACTTTATTGAAAAAGCAGATTATGTCATCTACAGTTAAATGATACGTCCAGATTTTTAATACATTAAATAACTTTAGACATTTTCCATGTTTAGATAAATAGATCTAGTTTCCTTTTTATGAACCATCTAGGTAATCAAAACACTTAGAGATACAAAAGGTGTGTGACATTTGTCGAGATGTGCTTATAGGAACTAACAGTAGGAGAAGTTGTCTTCTCTTTCCAAGTGATTTTTGACCGAAAAATAAAATAACAAACTAGCCTCTTTATGTACAGGGTAGCTAGCTGTGTGCTAAGTGACAGAAACTGAAGTAGTACAGGTGGATTAAGACATCTTTAAAGGGGATACACTCTGGTCAAGTTAAGTTTTCTCGTGGGTTGATATTGTGCAGTATAGGAAATGCCTCGTTCTTCAAGTATAGCACACATTACTTGTCCAGAACCCTTGTGCAAAGGTTAAACACATCATACGGCAAGGGGAATGTCTCACACACAGCATACAGTCCTTTTTCTGCTTTCACAAATATACAGCTGCAAGGAGAACAAACACTAGTCATTATTACATTCGAAAGAATCTCATTAGATAAGGTTACACTGAAAAGCACTTTCTGTCTGTGGTGGCCCTGCCTTCAGGCTCTGCTTCTGACACATTCAGTAGTACTTATTCAGGTGTCTGTGTGCGTGTGTGTGTGTTACAGTTTACAATAAGAGTGAGAGCTGGAACAGATTTTGCAAATAATACTTGGCAACTGTTTGTCTGGACTGAATACCAGTTTGGCAGCGTGTGCTACAACAGAGGTTGATATGTCATATATATATATAAATATATATATATGTATCAGCTACTGGCACGTTGGTTAGAACATGTGTAAACCCCGGTCAGTATGAAACCAGATGGGAGTAAAAACACATCACCAAGGATTAGAGACAAACATGTGGTGTGTGACACTGACAGACAGCGTTTTGTCAAATTAGGGCTATAACAGAGAGAGCAGGGCTCACTTTGCTGAAACACAGTGAGGTGCATGTGCCATGGCCCTGCCACAAGCATGCACACACACACACACGCACACGCACTGAAGACAACGTTAACACACGTCTCTGAAATTTGAACTATGCACACGTTGTTGTGGATGATGATCTGCCTACATGCTGCTCAGATGCAAAGGGGACGATTTATTGAGTGCCAATCCTATGAAAGTCAGACAGCTGGTCTTTTCTCCAGCACACACACACACACACACCGTACTCACTGAAACACATGTACATGCGAACACCCGCCAACATTGGAGCTCAACACAGTTGGCAAGCAAAACATGGGGAACTCCCTAAAAACACAGGCAGGACCAGCTGCGCCGCGCTTTCAGGTTACGTCCTCTCAAAGCACAACAGCAGACTTCACTGCAGACCGAGAGCGAGACACACAAGCATACCTGTACTGTCTTAAGGCATGCAGACATGTGGAGGTTCCTCATAGTAACGCACTGTGACACAATGAGTGTCACATGACAAAAACCAGTGTCTGGGGAAAAAGACCAGGAAGCGCGCCTGGAGTGAACGGTATGTGAAAAACGCAATGCTGAAAATGTTTTCTTGCTCTTTGAGTACCAGATGCGCCGGGTGCCATAGTCAGACACCAGGCAGTGCCTGAAAATGATTTGAAATGTATCTGAGACTTTATTAAACGTACATCTGTTCAAATGAATACTTAGGCTCCTGATGATCGTGTGAATTATGTTAACTTACAGCTGATTGCAGGCTGCCAGTCACAGCACTTTTGCAAGTATAAATATAGAATAGTTGGGCAAATATTGATGGGTATGTTTACAGAAATGGAAACAATCTAACTGATATGTAATAATAAGAAAGACGGATTAAGTTGCATGTCAAATACAAAAAACATTTTCCAATCACACTTTCTTCTTACTTATCATTTCAAATTTGAATGGAATGATTTCAAGACTAAACCCAGGAACACTGCGAAGAAGAAATGTTTGAGTTTGTGTCTGCAGGTAATTAAAGGACAGATTACACTGCTGAAAAACAAACACCTCCGTTGCCAAGTCTGGCAATCGTTTGTCAGTCTCCTGGTACTCAAAGTGGAATAAAAACTAATTGAAAGTAAATACTATTAGAGCTGCTTAGAGCTAGGCCTGTGGATCTCTGACCCGCTGACAGACATGAAGGAGAAATGATTCGACAGACCCAAAATGTTCCAAGGCTTTAGACTGCGTGAACGACAGTGTGTTTCATCTCTGAAACTTAAGCACGACTGCAGCAAATAAAAAAAAAAACAAACAGAACAAGGATCTACATCTAGGATCTTATGTGGAAAACATCTGCAAAATATATATTCATATATAAAAGAAAATCTATGTGCGTCTAAAATTTTCTTTTTCTGTCATAATATAATCATTAATTAAGACACTGCTTGTGAATCTCTCGAGGTCTCGTGTAAGACTTCTACGTGGAATGTCGGTCGGTCCTCTGGGCTTGTGGTGCTACTGTGCATCTGTTCTGTTGGGGCGGTGAAGGGTGAGGAGCAGTAACAGTTTTTCCTCATAGTCGTGCGTCACGATGCTGGGTGTCCTTCGCATAGCCTTTAGCAGGACTCCACTTCAGTGTTAGAGGTTCCACAGAGAGAGAGAGAAAGCCCACTTTAAGGCACAGCACGCCCACCCTGGGGCCTGTCCGGTCCAGCCATCGCTGGAATGTCCTTCCCTGGCCGTCCAGACGTCAGGACCAACAGCGTTCTCAGACATGACAGCAGCGGCACGTTGACAGCGATTGACCTCTTCAGTCACAGCACAGGAATGAAAAACACAAACGAAACGGGGGATGCAGGGAGAGATGAGTCCGCGTTCCAACCTACATTCCAAAAACCTTCTCTCTAACGAATGTGCAGGGGTCAGGAGGTGTGACGTCACAGGGGGCCTCTGCGTGAGCCAGTGTGTGGGCTTTCACAAGAACGTGGGCAGCAGAAGACCACTAATGGAGGAACGGGGGACCCTTTTTGCCAGGCATGTGGTGGGAGCTGTACTGTGTGTGTTGGTCCACGGCCTGAGGCTCAGTCAGCCACACAGATCTTCCCTGCAACTGCTGGAGGGGGTGCAGGCCTTTTTTTGCCCACTGCTGTTGTCCTGAATCACATGGGAGGCGGGGCTGGGTCGTTGCCCACCTTTGTCCCCTCCTCACAGCTCAGTGACATGGAGGGGGTAGCTGGGGGGCGCGTGGGCAGGGACCTGCGACTGCAGTCGGTGGATGTGGCAGCCGTGGCAGAGCAGGTGGCCTTCCAGTGGATAACAGCGGTGGCCCTCTTCATCATTCAGCTGAAGACCACAGTCCTAAAAGAGTAACAGACAGATGACACGCTGCACACACCAAAATCCAGATGTGTAGGTTCTCTGTTGGTATATTATCTTCTACCTAAAGGCCCTGCAGGTGGGTTCTGGTCTTGTGTATTTTTGTGTGTATGTTTTCATTCGCGTGTTAATGAATGAACACACTATGAGTGCTGAGCACGTCTGACAGGGATGAAACCCCGGGGTGGACCCTGAACCTGCTGGAAGGATTACATAAACCCACTGGCCATGAACCACTCTGCTGCTACTGGATAAACACGTGTTACAATGATTTCTAAATGTGTTTTCATATGGCACTGAACATCTGCACTGTATCATCTGCTCAGCTAACGAATGATGTTGAAATATTTCAAACAGGAATCGACTGTGAAGCCAGCTCCGGCGTAAAAGGTAATGAATTTACCATCTCCTGGATGATTCAGCTCTCGACTTCATCCTTCCTCTGTTCTCCAGCGCACAGCTGAATGATTAACCACTGCTTACATAATGATCTGATCCATTTCTCTGAAGTTTAACGTCAGCCGTTCAGAGATACTGGCATGCCTCGTTCTGCTCACGGAGACAGCACCAATCGATTGCTTCTAAATTCAGTAACCACCACAGGGTGTCACGTATTGTTGATACGCTTCGCTAAACCTTTCTTTGACGCCTGAAGTGCAAATCCTCATGTGTTGTTGAGTATCAGGATGATTGGGATTTCACCAGTCTGGTTTAGGCCACAAGCATCCTGAGCTTCAAGTTCGGGGCTCGGCACTGGAATGTGCTCTGCCAATGAGTCACAAAGCCGAGCTGCAACCTTGAACTGATATTTGGAGTCTTTTTTTTCCCCCCAGTGTCTCATTCATTCTACAGGAGTGGTGAGTCACACTCATTGGTACAAAACTAAACGAGTCTAGTCTCATCCCTTGCCGGTGTTCACTGCGAGCATGAGCCCGAGTGGACACGCGCGCACGTTTGCAGGTGTTTTCCAGTTCAGCAGTGTAAAGTGTGTGTTCAAACATTTTTAATCTACATGATTCAGTGAGTTTAAATCATTTGCAGTGATGCCGAATTGACTCGGGTCAAGTCACATGCTTGATAAACTGCTCTTTCTCATGCTGTGTGTGTGTGTGTTTGTCTCACCTCACAGTGATAACACTCCACATGGTAGTCCTTGTCCATAGAAACAACCCGGATGGTTTCCTCAGAGCCCTGGTGAGGCGAACAGACAGTCACGCTTTCACATCACATCCGTCTAGCATCTGACTAGGAGTCAGACAGGGGTGATGATTTGCTTATTGATATTTATGCCATTTAAATCTGCTCTTTGACCTTTATGTGCAGTGATCTCGGGTCTGGTTGGTTCAATCAACACATTTCCTTAACGCTGGTTGGTGCATTTAGAGGTTTCTTACCTGTGCTGGGAGGATGGGTTGGTTGCAGGAGGCACACTTCGGAGCAAAAACCCTGTTATGGAAGAGAGTAGAGAGTCTTTGAAATCATATCACTTCTCATTCCACACTATACTTAACCTACACTTAGCATCACAAAGTAAAAGGAGTAGAATGAGCAACGTGTTTTACATACTCAAAATTTTTAAACAGCTTGTTTTCAAATTCCAGATTTGTATTAGTAAACTGAGTAGAGACATTCTCCTTACGTGTGGTAGTCTTTGACACAGTAAATGTTATTCTCCATGTCCACGGTAAAAGGAACTCCGTCTAATCCCTCTTTACACACCACACAGCGGAAACACCCAGGATGGTAGGACTTTCCTAACGCCTGCAGAATCTAGACAAACACACACACAAGATAAGACCGTTAGACCTGGGAGTGAGGTCGTGGAGCCCACGCTGGTTTGTGTGAGCTCAGAAAGGTGTTTCTGACAAAAAACTATTCCTTAAGCTCTCACCATCTCCATGATGAGGTGACCGCACACGAAACACTTCTCAGCTGTCTGCTGGAAACCAGAGTACTGTGGGAGAGACGAGACGCAGGATATAGTGAATGTTGAAGAGTTTTTGAGCTCATCATTTCTACAATATGTCGTCTATAGAGGGTGCTGCTGCTCTCTTTGAATACACGTGCATGTAGCTCTTTAATAGATACGAGTCTTAATGCCAGTTCAATCTTTTTTGAGGAAAGGTTCTGATGTTTTACTTACTGCATTACCCTGACCGTGGCCTCATGACTTTGAGGGGGCTGGTGATGTGGCTACCAGGTGGAGGTGGCAAGTGATGGGAAGCCTGTCCCCTGACATCTACACACAAGATCTACCATCTGCCAGCACCCCCCCTGCTCCTAAAACACCCCTGGGGTGATAGGCCAGACTGGTCAAGTCTCAGCATTAGAGATTAGTCTCATCCCGTCATCTGACTTCCAGCATCAGTTTATCACAGGCCCAGATTAAAAAGAGGAATTAGTATTTCCCAACAGACCAGCGGGTCAAACTAAAATGGGAAGCTACCAACAAACAGGAAGTACTGTCAGAAGATGAGGTCCCGTGTTTAAAGGTCATTAGAGGTATAAGAATTAATTCAAAAACTATGTGACAGGAACCGTGTCACGTTTTATTTGGGTCTTGGTGGCAGCATCAAATTCAGCCGTTATCCCACTGTTACAACATTTCTAAATAAAAAGGTGAAGACACTGTGAGAGCAGGACATGTGTCTGCCCCGCTAACTAACCTAAAGCAGATGGAGCAGGAACTTGAGAGCTACAGCTGTCCTACACACCTCCTCCCACTTGTAAGTGCTGAGGAGGAGCCTGCGGGGTAATTGAGCTCCTTGGGGAAACTGGGAGGAAATGAGAGCGATTTGGAGGGGTGGCGCTAAACTCATAATTGTAGCTGCAGGGTTGGTTACCTCTGGAGGGTTGGAGAATGTAGTTGTAGACCCTGCTCCCTATCTCTGTGCTCCACCCACGCCTGCTTAACCCCAGCGTGAGGCATAAGCATGAGGCTGTCAACTGATCTACTCATCAGGCTGTCGAATCGATAATCACACAGGTGACTTACCAGGAAATCCTCCTCACAATAGACCTTCCCGTTGACATTGTAGAAGGCTTTCCCTCGGAGTCTCCTCCCTGAGAAGAAACACAACAAATTCAATCTACACATTTAAGCACAGAATCAAATAGTGTGATCAACATACAATGATGTGTTACACAACTGTGTGCCTCCATTGTTGTGCAAATCCAGGTTTATGAAGAAATGACCAGCCTACACACACATTCGTCTTCTGCCTTGTATGTGCTCCTCAAAGACAAGCAACGAACAGAATGAATGACCACTGGCTGACAACCTGACGTCCAGCACCACTGCTGCTACATCAAAGTAAAAGCATAAACTAAATCTGACACTGTAGCAGCGTGTCAGGTTGGAGCAGATGGTAGGCTCCACAGCCTCTGCTGCTTAATTACTTCAACCATCAATTCCAACAGGACTCCATTCACAACCCATATACAATCGATGCAGCAAGCTGCGTTCCCAGCCTCCTCCCAGAAACTCTCCTATTTCCTTCACAGCTCCCAGACAAGCCAACAATAGCAGATAGGAGGGAGGACGTCCTCAGCTTTGACACATCCGTGAACACAGGGCACGCTGAAACTGATTTAATTTGACTATGCGTTAAAATTGGGTGATTTCTGCTGCTGATAGTGGTTTTACTCAGCTTGGTAACAGCCAAGCCATTTGTGACATTTTAAAGAGCAAAAATAATGTAAAAGTCAACAGCTGCAGCACATGAGCACATCCACAGAAACATGCCCACACCACAGTGGGCCCAGGTTCAGCACACTGGGCTCCAGCACAGAGTGTGAAAGCCGCATTCCTCTGGATGAGCCTTCATTCATCAGAATCCAAGTTTGAATCCAAACTAAAAAGGAGATTCTGCTGTGGGCTGGCTTTTGCAGCCCCCTGCCATGCATCCCTCACAGCCCCACCATTCAAATTCATTTAACAGCACTGGTGTCTCTCTGGCAGCGCGATGACTTCAGCCAAGTCTGGCAGACGAAGCGCACGGATCTCATAAATCTGCTGCAGTAGTCAGATTTATTTGTCATCCTGAGCCACCATGGGTTTTATGGGTGTTCCTGCATGGGAAGGATGTGCCAACCGTTCTCTCTTTTTAACCCCAAAATTTATGCAATCACTATATTTCACACTGCAACAGCTTCACAAAGCTGGGCGATGGCAATACATTAACACCCATATAAATGGCTGGAGCGGCCAAGGAATGCCGTCTGCACAATGGGTGAGACTTTTAAGACTGAGATTGAGAAGCAATTAGCATTTTGGTAGCGCAGAGCAAGGAAACATGTGGGACTGAAGAAGAACTCCATGTTAAGCAGCTGGGACACGCCGTCTTCCAGAGCACACCGGTAGAGGCTGAGCCTGCAGCGACATACAGCCAGTGCTGCAGCAGCAGGGGCTACGAGGAGTTGCTATGTGCTCGTCTGTGGCCTCTGCTCTGGGGTTTGGGGTCTGGAAGGTGAACACAAAGGCCTCAGCGCTGATGACTGTGTGGAGTGCTGCTAGGGGAGCGGGCCGACTGAGCAAACGGGGACATTCTTTCTGCCTGAGGTCACTAGCTGGTCCCATTCAACCCCCCGCACCTCTCCAACACCCGCTCACTGCCCGCTTCCCTCACCGAGGAGCGGAGGGGGAGGGCGCAGTGCTTGCCTCTCTCTTCTCTGGCCTTTTGTCACCAGACAGCGCTGCAGGGAGGTTGAACCTCTTCACACCGCTGCCAGCCATTGGACAAGCCATTGTTTTGTCATTTATCTGCAGGTTTTTAGAAAAACTAACATTAGTATTAAATGGAATTTGATTCTATGTAAACTGAGAGGAACTGTGTACTTCCACTTGACTATGAGAGGAAAAACTTTTTATTCTTTCAATATGAATATACAATTTCAAACATCAGAAATGAATGAGCAGCTAATAACCCTTTGCATTGTTTAGATGCGCTTAAATAATAAGCACACATAAGGACGACCAGTTCCGTGCTCTCACTCTAACAGCATGAAGGTCCAACCTCTGAGCCCCTTAATGCTTTCCGCTGGTAATTTTTGGCCATTTAGGAATTAGAGCTCATCCTGCTAATGTACTCTTTTTTTAAATAATGGTGTTACCATGGAAATGAAATTGGTCCGGTTGAATCGCCATGGCAAAGATATTATTTAGCAGAGTTTCTATGTGGTTCTGCGATTGTGCTGAGTCTCTTTGCACATAACAAACTGGAACACAGTTGTTTGCCTGAATAAATGAGCAACATTACCTGGTAGCTCTCAGGGGCTGCATGGAGAAAAACGCTGCAGCACGGGGCTTCATTTTAATTAGTGGCTTTCCTCAGACTGTTTCTGGTATTTCATGCACTGTTAACGTCTGACTGAATCCGGTCCGTCTCTTAGACAAGACCTATAAGCAGAGCGGTTTACACAGAGGAGTGAGTTCCTTATTGATATTAAATAATTTTCTTATGCCTGGATCAAAGACTGCAGTCGGCGCTGGTTGCAGATTGGAAAAACCAAAAAGCAATCACATATCAGACTGAGCGTCCTTCACAGCCGGAACCTGTTTGCATTCAAAGTGTAGGAGCTCAAGTTTCATCCCTCTCCAGCCATTTCCACTCGACTGCAGACAAAGAGTGTTCAGAGATGAAGTGGTTTTACATCTTTTTCTACAATTTTGACATCCACACTAAGACACAAAGGCAACAGGGGAGACTGTTATTGGTCTTTGATCACTTCTGTTCCCTCTGTGTTCAGTCCGAGTAGCGGTAATGCTTTTTGCTCTTATTGGTGAAGAGCATTACTCGCTCTCTGCTCTGGCCTGACTGGAAGGACAGATAAATGTGGTGATGTCCTCAAAGAAGGAAATTCACACCATGATTTTTCCCAACATGTCTGAAACAAACTGTAATCCCAGCGGGAGACAGAACATCATGAGGGGACTAAAAAAAGAGAGAAACGGGGGCTTTCATGTAACGTAGCCTTGTATTTCTGCTGCTGGCACAGACACGTATTCAACTAAAAAAGACAAAGCTTTCTGTCTATAGTTCCTACTGAAAACCTAATGTTAATAACGCTGTTCTCTCCGCTCGCAGTCTGACTGCATTTGGATACAAAGCGACATTTCTGCTAATGCTTTTTTAAACATGTTTCAACACTATATTGTGTTCATGACTTGTAATATTCATGTACGCACTTGGAATGTACAAATACAAAACAGCGAATGCGTAACTGTGCGCATGCATCACCAGTGGCAGGTGCCTGTGCAGACTTCACCACCAGTCAACTGATCCATGCCAACAAAGGAAGACCTGAGGCGCTGTGCTTGACTTTGGCGCACACGTCATTGGTAACAGACATCAGCTGTAACTGGTTCAGCTGCTTGTTCTGCGTATTTGTTTCTTTCATACGTACCGACTATTACTTGCGTGCTTTGAAGCGCACTGGCCATCGTGCAGTAGTGAAAGTAACACTTAGCTGCAGCTCAAATTGAAGGCAGCATTATGACACGGATCTTAGTTGTAACATGTCCCGCGGCATCCAGCCTGTCTGTTACTCACTTAGAAAGAAGACGAACTCAATTACACAGCTACAAGCCCCGACAAAGCAGAAAGGTTAAGTCTACGGAGCCAAAAATACAACAGTGCACCGAGTTTGTTAGCGCTTGATTCGCTGACCACTTGCTAATGAACCAATAATGCCTGTGTACACATCAACTTATTAATATTTATCTGACAGTTTCTACAGCCAAATGTTTGCCTTATCTTTTTATTTCTAATAACACTGTTATGTGTGAGCACGTGATCCACACACGCGACTGAACTGAACGTTCCCTGTGTTTCTGATTTCCGCTGGCGGCCAGGTGTAACTGGTGGCGGTGGTGAATGATTTGAGAAATTCAAGCCCCTGAGCACTCTTCGTCTGCCAGTGTGTGTGACTGTAACACGCAGAAATTAGTCATCGGCCGCGCAGTTGACAGTCTGCGCTCAAGCAGCCGGGAGAGAGGAGCTGCATCCAAATCACACAAAACATTGACTCGTTAGTTTGTGTTTACATGGGGAAATACACTCGGTGGCTTAGTGGGGAAGGTGCAACTGCTCCTGCTTCCAGTTCAGTTGCAGAGCGACACAAACGTCTTGCTCAAAGGCACTTAAACAGGAAGCTCTGAAACTGAGTTCCTAAAAGACTAAGTCCGCGTCCATTTGTGCGCATGCATGTCTGCACACGGATGCACTTCCCGGTGCTTGTGCCGTTAAATGAGAGCTCGCGCCAAGCCTGCCCCCTCTGATAAGAAGGTCTGGTACACTTTGTGACTGTCTGATTGCAATCCTCCAGGGAAGGCCGGCTGAAGTGGAGGGGGGTAGTTTGCATTCTTGGCCATTTCATGAAAAAGGGTGCAACCATGGGAGTAAGCCAAGAGGAGGGCTCAATTATGCATGGTTAAACAAAGCCCAAGGCTACCAGGGAGCTATGTCTCAGCAAACCCAGACTCACACTGGACATCCAGGAAAGAAATGAGAAAAGAAACAAACAGGGACATAAAAATATAGCTCTTGATCAATCATTGGATGGTGTTATGACAAGCGCAGGCACTTTGAAGCTGAACTTCATAGAAGCCTTCAAAACACTGCTTAAAAGCAAACATTCCCATTCACACAAGGTCAACTGATTCATTATAGCGTTTACTTTACCAATAAACCATCTGGAGAGGAGAGATGGACTGAGAAGTACAGAAGATTAACTAGTCATGGACACAATTTCTCCACAACAACAATTCTATTTTAGTATGCAAATAATCCGGTCACTCTTCAGGAATAGTTTTACTGTTCAGGGGAAATAATCTGGTTATCACACTGGTAAGCTTATTTGAAAGACCACATGTCATGAACAACCAGTTTTGAAAGCAGTGAGTGGAACTACCTATTGACTCCTGAATAAACCCTAAAACATAATCAGGGCTATTAAAACAGCACTCACAGCCTTATCCAGGTCAAAGGCTTCTTTTCCACAGCAAACCCCACAACTTCAGCAACTGGACACTCGGCATCTGGCCCCTCTTTCTTCAGACACACAATAAATCGGAAAGTATGTGGCTTTGGTTACACGAAAATTATAGGCAGCGCTTCCACAGCCGGAGGGAGTGGAGCAGAGGATCAGTATCCATGTATACTACACATATGAATGGAGGAAACCTGGCTAAAAAGCTCTCTCCCAACATCTTCCTCTTGTTTCCCCGGGAAACAGGAGAGGAGGGCTGGAGTCGGGTGACAGGCACGACCAAAATACACACACACACACACACACACACAATGTATACTGTACTTTGAGATCAAGAACATATTTAATTACAGTCTTAACCACCAAATAATGCTAGCATTTCATTTTTTTATGTCCTTATTAGCTTGATCCCGTTGCACAGATAATCGAGCTGCATTCGTCTTCTAGTGAACAGTGTCCCGCCTGAGGAATTAAGCAGCAGATGTCTCGATCCGGACTTAAACACCACCTCTGACAGAAAGCTGATGATACTAATTTCAGCGGAGACAAGCAGCGGCTGTAGCTTAGAGCAAGACTGTATGAGCAGACAGTGAAGATGGGGACCACATCTATGTCTTCCACAACTGAGGCTATATTCAAACATAGACGTACAGTATGTCTGACATCAAACACAGCGTGCTGCTGTACCGCTATGTGCAGCTGAGCTCACAGGACTTCACTCAAATATTTCCTCACTCTTTGCGCAAAATATTCACTGCTCGTAACAATCACTTCAGAAATCAAAGGTCCACAGCAGGAGAGTCATGAGGCAGACGTACTGAAGTAGAGGAGCCAGGCGCATGTGCCAGAGTTTGAGTTAGCTGTGGTTCGGCTGCAGCTGCAACAGGAGCTGTGGCACACAGGCCATCTTGTCCGTTGAGGTACTTTACACCCACTGCTGTGATTTGTGTTGCAATCACATCCTTTCTGGCCCAGTGCGATTTGAACCCACTATACTCACAATCCAATGTTCACTGGGAACAGTGGGGATCTTCAGTGGGATGTTCACTGGGAACTAAGTCCACTTAGAAACCACAGAACAAAAGACGTTCCTTACAACATCACACTCTTCTGTAATAAAGGAATTGTAAGTAATCAACATTCACCAACAGCAAACACTACGGCTACAATCCTGTGACTAAATAAATTCCCTTTTTTCATGATGAACTGATGCTCAGTATGATTCATGGAAAGACACATTTTGTGTGGGTGGGGCGTAACCACAGTGGCTGCTGGGGGAGTGCGGTTGTCTTGATGTTGTCTGAAGGCATGACCACAGTGTTGACTCAGAAAACCTCCTGAACTAACGACATCTGAGTTACTCAACGCTCACTGGTTAGATCGAAACACTGGACTGCACTACAGAAATTATCTAATTAGTCAAGAATTTAAGATGGGAAATACGTACAAACGCAGGTTTCTGATGATCTTGGGCCAAACGAATCCATTTGCAAACCCAGATGGTGAACCAGTTGATACTGTTCCACTGAACGGACAGTTCTACTTACCACAGGAGGAGCAGGTGAAGCAGTTTGTGTGATACAGGTTTCCCATGGCCTGGCACGCTTGGCTGGCTCCATATACACCCTTCCCACATTTGACACAGATACCTGTAACAGAGACAAGGTTGATAAGTTGATGGTATGTTTGTTGAGCTGAAAGCATTTTACATCCTGTGGGGACAGACAATTTGTCTTTTTAACATAAAAAATCCCAGCAGTCCTGCGTGAGCACTGATTAACCAACGTGTCGCTGCCGACACTGTTTGCGAAACTATTGCTGGACATGATGCAAGTTTAGTTCGAGCTTTGCTGGAAAGCCGCCAAATCATATATGCATTTCTTTAATTGTCAATCAACAGTCAGTCTAGATGCTAAAAAAATATTTTCATCGCATTGAGTATTGAGTTACAAACAAAACCATTTATTTTGATTTATATCGAGTCTAACCTCGTTTGCATGCTTTACATAAACAGAAATGAACACAGTAAAAGTAAGTAAATGCAGTGGACGTGAGGGGATTGTGAGGAAGGGCAGGCCAGTAACATAGGTAATGGTTCTGATAAGTATTTTCCTAATTACAGGGAAACACTGATAGACCACAAATCCACTCCCTAAGTGCTTTCCTACATTTTGAGTCACCAAGCACGTCTCTGTAACTTTAGTCTTTTGTCTTAGCATCATCAACATTGAACCGTTTTCTTTAACTGGGTTTAGTGGTTATTTCGAGGTGAGTGCTGGCCATTTAAGCGGAAACCCCACCACTGTAATCAGATCTTGAATCAAATGTTGCTCAACTGTGACTGTTGCACAGAAATTGTCACATTATCACATTTTCCAAAACCGAAGAGAGAAGGAGCCTCAGTACTACACAAAGTACTGTGACCTTCATGTTTGGGGAAAAAACTGTGCTTTTAAAGTATTTGGACGCAGCCGACTAATGATCTCCAAACTGTCACACACATAAGACGACCTCTACTGGGGTCACATTCCTCAGGGAGGGCAGGGTCAAAGCCTGGGTGGGGTGAGTCCAGGGTCACAGTGCCTACAGGACACAAGATCTCACACAATCCCAACATGGGAGCTGGAAGCCAGCCCCCCCTCCCTCTTTTCAGGAGAGATTCAGAGAAGGGATACGATTTTGGTGATGCAACAGTAAAATTCCTTGGCTACGTGAGTCAATAATTTCCCTTTTAAAACAGCTCCGGTTCAGTCTGTGACATTGTAGAAACAGATTAAGGACACGGGTACAGGAAAGAAACACGTCTTCCCCTTAAGCCAGAAAGTGTTTGTAGAGTTTAATTCACCTGAATCAAAGACAAATATTGCCACTTCCTTGTGTAACCTGAACTCGTGACTGCACTCATGAACTTAACAAAGATAACAGGACCAAATGAGCGATAGGAGGGAACGAGCAAAGTTTATATGACATTCATCTGTAAATAAAACAACAAAACTATTTTAAAAGTAGGTGTTGCACTTCTTGGTTTCCTTTCGTAGCGATGCCTGAATCCACGTCTGGGAGTTTGAGCACCAGCATGTACTGCAAACACTCTCACTCAGTGCTCAGCTTCCGCCTAACGCCGTCCTTCAGTGAAGCACGGTGGCGGCATCTGCCATCTGACTGTTAACCTTTCAGCAGAACCGCGACCCAAGCATGCTGACAGTTGACCAAAGCTGTCTATAACTCATTAATCATTTACTCAACAAGCTGATAACAGAAAACCACGCAAGCTCAGATTCGGACACAATATATATCAGCTGCTTTATTTAAGCAATTTTAATGGCACCATGCCACTCCGTGCACTTTTCCTCTCAAACTGTAGCTGTTAAGGTTATGTCCGGTCAGGCCAGGATAACCAGGCAGAACTGGCTTTATGGTGCTCGCATGTGAGCATCTTCCTCTGTATTATCTGTGTTTGTTCCCTTTCCTTTAGCAGACAGTTTACTTCCCTAACAGCACAACAGCACGCGGTGTGCAGGAGCTGGTCTTGGTGCAGCCCTGCAGCTTGCAAAATGGAAGCGATGCGACCTAAAAACAAAGTGTTATATCAGTATTGCCCATTATGTACTGTAGCTTTGACACAAATATTTTGCATGGACCAGCCAGGTAAACCTGACTCACTACACTGTGGTCTAGATGGCAACAGATAAAGTCATTCCACGCATTACACAGCTGACAGCTGCCGGAGAACAATAATGGCAGGTATATAACAATGGTGCATTATTTCAGTCAAACATCCCAGACATTTTAACGGGAAAGTGAGAGGTAAGACAGTTGTGTACCTGTGTATGTTTAACCCCCCAAAATCGTCACGTGTCTGCTTTTATGCACTATTATAAAGCGTCTTCTTCAAAGGTCGCCTGTCTTCCTCCTTTTCAAAATTTATGTCTAGCTGTGCAATAACTGGTGTGGCTCTTTGGCTTTGTCTCTACCCAGCAGCTAAACCCAGAAGTCAAACTTACTTATGCAGCTTCATTGACTTATCTTTATGCTGTATTCCCCTACTTGGAACTATGCTGTACTTTCACGACGGCAACACAGCTGAGACTTTGTTATCCAGCATGGTAAGTTCCTTTGCAATGGGAAAAATGTCCATAATAAAAACATCTTAACTCATTAGAATTTCCACACATGCAAAAAATCTTCAAGGGTCTTGTGAGTCAGGAAGTGGTTATGGTTTTACAGCACAGTAGGGAAATCTCTAAAGCACTCTGGCTGTTCATTTAAAACAGGATGGTGAATCTCTTGTGTGCCCATGTCATAACAGGCCTGTGTGGCACGGCCAGGATGTTCACTAAGGTTAAAAATAAAAGACTATCGCTGCCACATACATCGACGAACGTAAGAATATTAAACACAGCTGTTAAAATGCTTGAGTACAGTGTGTTTCTGTAGGAGAGAAGCCACTGATGCTATGTGGAAGATCAATCAGAATGTAACAAGAACATAATATAATTATGTGACTGGACTGGAATACCTATCTCACTGCTACTAATGAATCTGAGCGGGTTTTGAAACATACTCGACTTAATATCTTTAAGTTCCCTGTAAATAACGCCGAACGTGATGCAAGTTGCAAGAAGCTTTGCACAACCTGATTCATGAAACTTTAACGAGCTCTCTGTGAGAGCCTGACTTCAGACCGATCTCTGAAGACACAAGCAGGTTGCACGAGAGTCATTAATCAAACCAAATGGAAGGAGGGTTTATAGACCAGTGATCTGCAGATTGCTAGTTAGTTGATCGAGTGTTACCAAGTATCTTACAGGCTCTGCAGATCACAGCTGACTCAGTTACCGCACACTGAAAAGGTTCAGGGTTCCTTCCAGGCCAAAACAACAAATAACAGAGACGCTGTCCAGCATCAAAGTCGCGACGCGCTTTGTTTCGTGACAGAAGGCTTCACAGGTAAGACACCTGAGAGTGGTTCCCACATCGGATCGTGGTCTGGTGCATCCTGTCTGATGTCACGTACCACACAATCAGTGTGTGCAGAGGCGTCACAATGAGACTGTGGTACAGACCACAGTCAGCATGCATGTGTTTGTCAGGTATGTTCATGACTACTGCCATTATAATTCTGGGCAGGTGATCAGACTTGACCCCCACAAACTATGTCTGGCTCGGCAGCCAAGATCGTGTGCCAAGTGTCTGGTGTTACCCGACTCCCCACTGGCTGGTTAATGAAGGGCTTTGCAGAGTCAGGGCGGGGTAGTGGTGGAGGGGAGAAAGGGGTAAAAGGGGGTGGGGTGGGCTGGGCTGGGCTTCACTCTGCCGCTTCAATCGCAGGCCTGTATCGGGCCAGCTGTTGATTCACAGCTCCTTCGCCACCACAACAAACAGAGGCCGCACAAGGGCCAGCCGGCCGGCAGAGTTAAGCAGGGCAGGCAGCAGGGAAGACTGGCAGGCAGGCCCCCCTTAAAAAAGGGACCAATCTTTTCACCGTCGCTACGGAAACAGAGCAGTCTCTATTGGGCCTCAGTGTCTCAATCGATATCTATTTCCACCCTCTTGCTTCTTCCTCTATTATCTTTCCCGCTGTCACCTCCTGTCCTCCATCCACCTTCTCTCACCTGCTTCTCTGGAACAAATCAACAGCTGTCACGGCCTCACTCTGAGCAAGTGCACTGGCCATAAACCGAGCCACAGTTCTCCGGCTGCAGCAATTTGTCTGGCTGCTAATTCAAAGGTAGACAGCAACTTCCTCAGCGGTCTGTCTGAGGCTGTCTCACTGCTGCTGAGGCAAAACACGTTCAGTGTCGAGTACCCTGATGAGAAAAAACACGCCACCAGAGAACTACCGTTCCTCTAAGAAGCACTAAACGGCGCTCCATCCTCAAAGGTCCGACAGCATTTTCCACAAATCCAGACCCCACTGTTCTGAATGACCAAAGGGCGTCTGCTCTGGCACAACAGAAGGCTCCATTCAGCGAGGTGCAGCGCTGTGCAAACGTTAGCTCTGCCAAGACAGAAATGAGTATTGTCCTGCAAAAGCCACTCTTATCTGCCACAGCGGGCCCTGTTAGTGGTAATGTAGCATTCACAGGTTGCAAACAAACCTTCCAGAGATGAGAAACCTAAAAATAGATCCTTCAAGCACAGAACAAAAAACACAAGCGCTCTTTTCAGTGCCCCTACAGAAAGGGGCAGGCATTATGTTTCCCACTTAAATTACTAATACGTGTAACACAGATAATCCTCTGTATTTAGTGGAACTGAATAAAGGGAAAATATCAGCACGGGACTGAAACCTGTGACACTGCAGGGATCTCCCAAATACCTGTGAGGGTATATGTACCCACTCTCAGATAAATAAAACGTCGCTTTAACTCATCTGGAATTGAGCTGCTGTAACTAAATGTCTCATGTTGCATCAACCAGTAGAATGAAACTGGGTGAAACATGCCTGGTCCTCTGGTGTGGCCTATGGCCTTGTGTTCTACACCATCAAGACAGCTTCCAGCTTTTTTTTTGTGAAAAAGCATTTAAAAGCGGGCCTACGCGGATTATTACCTACCAAAGTATTCCTTTTTCATGTGCATCTCTAACTCCTTCTCCAGCTCCAATGTGAGCGCCTCCAGGCGTCTCTCCGCTTGGCTTGGCCCGCTCTCTCGGCTGGGGGTCACTTGGTAAGGGAGCTTCAACCTCTGGCCTGATGGAGCAGCTTTTGAAGACATCCCGTAGCTAAAGGCCGACGGAGACCCTGCGGTCATCTCCGCACTCCCCCCCGCCTGAGCTGACGGCTGCTGAGGCTCCGGCACCGCCTGGAGATTGAAGCGATTCTGGATCCCGTCTCCAAGTTCCTGCAGCAACGTGTCCTCGTGTAAACTGCTCCCCAGCATCGACGACCTGGGCGAGGGAAGCTGCAGATCCGGGTAAGTGCTCATAGACCCCCGGGAGCTGCGGGAACTTCTGGAGCTGTGGCTGGAGATGCTGGACCGGGGACTGACCACGCAGTTCGCGGTGGTTCCCGGTCTCGCGCCCCCGTCCTGGCTGCAGATGCTCGAGCGCGGACTGGCGAGCGGCGCAGCGTGCAGGATGGCCCCCTCCAGATCATGGTTCACAACGGGCCCGTACCTGGAGTCAGAGTAGCTGGACCTGGGGCTGGTGGTGAAGGAGTACTGGCTTGCCGTGCTCGACCTGGGGCTGGCGTGCCGCTGGTCGTAGCCCATGCTGATGCCGCTGGTGCGGTTGCTGCTGGGCTTGCTGCAGCAGTCACAGCTGTTGAGACTGGTCCGGGGACTGGAGTGTTTGCTCGTGTCACTGGCGGTACTTGCATAGCTGGATCTGGGACTCACGACACTGCTGCCTTCGCAGTGGACCAAACTAGACCTGGGGCTCGTGTACCTGTCCTGGCCCGGCACCAATAAACTTGTACGCGGGCTGCTGATGCTCGACCTCGGGCTCGCGTGCTTGCTCTGCTCCTGAGAGGACAGCGGGGATGCCAAGCTGGACCGGGGACTGGTAGCGTGGTATCTCCCGTCGTGGATGCTGGTGATGCAGACACTGTTGCACCTGTTGCCGGGCAGAGGCACCGGTTTGCTGAGCGGCACGCCGTCGAAGGCGGAGCCGGTGCTGTACCTGTGGCCCTGCACCTCCAGAGAGTACCGCCGGTGTCTCTCCGCAGCGCCCGTGTAACACGGCAGAGCCACCTCGGATTTGGTGCAGCAGCCCTCCTCGCTGTAGCCCGCGTCTCTCTGAGGGGCACAAAAATCCACAGGAACCGTCCGGCTGCAAGTGACGGGGCGCACCGGAGCCGCGTTGTACACTTTATTCCCAGACGTGAAATTCTCCACGGTGTGGTGCTGCTGGTGAAGCACAGAGGTGCCATTCATTGGCTTACTTTTATGCTCTGCTACTGCCGGAGCCGAGAAGTCTAAATCGGGGTTAAGCACAAAGTCTCTCCTGGCATTGTACATCCCGTCTTTATACGCATCATACAAAGAAAGGTCCTCCATCAGTTGAGTGGCCCGGAGTCCCAAATCGTCCTGGTAGTGCTCCATGTCGAGCTCCCGAGGCGAGAAACAAGTTGCGAGCGCGTGCGAGCCGCCGCGCGAGCCAAACTAGCGAGCACCGCGGAGCACTAATTGCATTTCACATGGAAATCAAAACAAAACGCCGCGTTACAGCCCGTCGCTCGTTTACACAAAACCACCAGCGCGCCCGCAAACCTCCGCCGCGCGCCGCATCGTGCTCGCTCTGCTTCTCCCCCCTTCGCGGGAATAATCCAAAAAACAAACTCTTTCTCACAGTTTCGGCCGACAGGGATACGTTTATCAACTTCAGTTTTTGTTAAGTTGAAAGGTCTTTACAGTCAATGGCGCGCTGCGCGGAGGAATTTCCCCTTGTTGGTTTTCACCCTAGATTTCTCTTCCAGTCGCCGTGACGCGAAATAAACTGGGCAGGATAATCTGACACGACGTGGGATCGCTTGATTATAAGTCTGAGCAGCACACGCGCACGAAAATGTACATAAAACTGCGTTTTACACGTGGGACTCGTTTGCGTAAAAGGAATGCGAGGATGGAGACAGGATGCACTGCGCCTCTCTGGAATGTGGTTAATGCTGCAGAGAAACAATGATTGTGACCAACTCAGCAAGGGGCTGCCGGCTCTGAAAAGAGAATAGTTTAGAGAGAAGGGGACGTCTGCATTCATCCCAGGCAGACTAAAATATCCCCCAAAGCACGCCTCACCTGGTCCGACTCCATTTACACCAGGACTAAGATGAAGTGAATTGGTGTTAGGAATGGAAAAAGGATTTAAAAGTCGAGTTTGGTGATATAAAGATCTTTCTTTTAAAAGAAAAGATTCATGTATTGCCATCAGAATGTGCTATTGGAAGAAAATACTAACGTTTGATGATTATAGGACTGTATGTTCAAATAAATATCCTTTAAAAGAGAACTAACAATAACCCTTCAATAAACAAATCATTTTTAATATTAGCAATAAGTATACTGTATTTCACGTTAGAATTTGATGTTAAAAAACCTGCTTCTATTCCAAAAACAGTAATTCCTGTATGTGTCCAAACTGTTGCCTGGTAGTCTATAAATACATATACACTTTTAATATAAACAATGTATGTACACACACACACATTTCAACTTTCAGAAACATTATGTAAAAAATGAAATCAAAATTGTGTTGTTGCTGAGGTTTTATTCATCACAGTTGTGTTTCCTTATAATGCAGTTTGAAAAAACACATTCACATGTTATGTATAACTCGTCGCTCATGTAGGTTTTCTTCCAACCTAACCACAGTGGATACAAGAGCTGACTGGTAGCATCTAAAAGTTTCTCAAGACATGAATGTACAGAGCTTATAAGACTGTTTTAACATGGAATGGGTGTCATTTAAAAAATATTATTTCTGCCTCCACTGAGTTTGATATGTGTCTTGTCTGAAGCACCTGTCAGTTGTGAGCATTTTGCTGCAAACTTTATACATGAATCTTAAGATATTAATGTATATGAAGTATTATTACATTGGTTTAAAACAGTATGCACGACCCAATGATGTTGCTTTAGCTACTCATCAATTGCCAACAACTGGCAGAAAAGAGAAAGCAGCGGCAACAAAGGCAGCGACAAGCAGTATGTCTAGCAATCGCCTGAGGAAGGAGCTCCGGGTTGTTTTGCCATGGCCTCTGCTTCTGAACCATTCTACAACCTCGTCCAGGTTGTGCTGCTGGGGCTCATAACCAAGCTCTGCCTTAGCTTTTCCCATGCTGAAGTAGTGTGTCACCCCGGTTTTATACACCTCCGTACGCGTCAGCAGCGGTTGGAAATTGCACAGGGGGCCGATGAGGTGGTGAATCATTTCTGTGAGAAAGGCGAAAAAGTAAATAAGGGAGATAGGGAGACGTAGCGTGGGGAAAGGATAGCCCAAACCCTCAACCAGAGGTCTGAAGAATTCAAAATTATTGACGGGCCTGCCGTCTGAGATGAAGTAGGCCTGGCCAGCAGAGCAGCGCTGCTTCTCTGGGGTCAGGGCCCGTGCTGCCAGCTCATGTGCCGAGACCAGGTTGTCCACGTGGACGAACTCCACCAGGCTGGTGGGTTTACCGTAAACAAACCTAAAGATGCCCTTCTCTATGTAGCTAACTATCCGGGGCAGGTGCCTCTGTTCTCCGGGTCCATAGATTCCTGCGGGACGTAGCGCACACGTCGTCAGCACCCCGGGGCCGTCTTTCAGTGCCAGGCCGTTTGCTTTTAGCACTGCCATCTCAGCCAGGGACTTGGTTCTGGAGTAGTGGTCAGGATGAAGATGGAGAGGAAGATAAGGGAGGCTTTCATCCCCATTCTCTATCACTTGGCCTCCGAATACCACATTGAAGGTGCTGGTGTACACCAGCCTGGACACTCCGTGCTCCACACAAGCTCTCAGAACGTTGTGCGTGCCTCGAACATTCACCGCCTCAATCAGCGGATAGTTCAGCTGCTCCCTGCCAGACATGCCATAGGAGGCAATGTGGAACACACAATCCACACCTCTGAAGGCCTTTTCCACCTGCGCGTAGTCACGTACGTCACCTTGCACAAACAGAATGTCCTCCAGTGATTCTCGACTTGGAGGGATTGTATCAAACAGAATGACTCTGGCTCCTTTCTTATAGAGTGAGCAAGCCAGGCTGCAGGGGGAAAGATAAGTCACGATATATGAATTCATCGCTTCATGAAAGTTCATAGCAGTCCTCCATTTTAACTAGATAGAGGTGTATATGTCTGACAAAAAAGGACTGCGTGCAATTCTGCTTTCAGACCTGCCACAGTCAGATTCACTGAGATACATGGTGCGATGACGCCACCTAGTTGTGGTTTAACAGTGAAACACGAAAATCCTAAGAATTCATGTATAAATCGTGTAGTGATGAATATTTAGAGTCCTTACCGATAACCGAAATAGCCACATCCTCCAGTTATCAGAAACGTGTCTGTGCATGTGTTTTCCATCACAGGAGCGCGGGTCTGCGCGTCAAGGAAGGGGTCACGTGCATGACGGAGAAAGTGCACACAAAATGTACATGTAAACCAAAGAAACAGAAACAAACCAAAGAAACATTCACTACTTGACTTCCAGGTAACGGTAATCAGATTGCGTTAACACACGGGGACTACAAACGTAGTCTGAGTTACTAGTTTTCCCTCGTTCACACACGAGCACATTTACACTTTTACACTTGCGGGCTGATTCAGCAGTGCGCGGAAGTTAAGACAAAGGCACAGCTTGTACTGCTTATTTGTGCAAGTGAACGTTCACGACGGTACCAACCTCAACATGAGCCGATTACTAAAATACGTGGTGGAGGACACTAGACCTGGAGAGAGACAGTCGCGTGTGAGTGAGAAAACACCGGCGTGCACTTCCTGACTCGGAGCGGTACGTCCTGTCGTTACGTAATTTACGTAAAACACTACACAGTGGCATAAAGTGTGGAAGCCCGATTTTATGTTGAGATGTTTTAGAAATGAAATAAAAAATCACCAGAAAGAAGATATGACAACACTGCTATATCTAACGAGAATACTGTTGCATTCAGAAACTGTACAATGTTGTATACAGCCAGATGAATGTTGTAAAATATGATTAGAGACAGTAGCATGAAAAAAATTGAGTTCTATATACTTTACTACTAACACTTATGCACGACTGCTTACTAATCTCTAAATTCACATCTAGGCTTTTAATTTGAAAATTGCGTTACTTTGGTGTAGCACAGGCAGGAGGTTGTGGGTCTATATACAAAGAGAGATACTATAAATGCTTACTTTCTCCTGTCACAAAAACTACTGCTATTATATGCAAAGGCTATCAACCTCAGAGTCAGCGGTGTCTGGAGAAGAGGGTATGCTGTAAATTTAGGCCCCAAGTGTTTTAATGGCCTACACAGCAAAAAAGTGACGTTGTTAATAGCGACAGTATTACATATTTAGTTCCCCACTTTGTAAATATTGTCTTTGGATAGCTAATCTCTCACAGGTACTGAAGGCCAGAGATCGACACAATTATAAAAGGAAAATGATTTGTCAGTGGCAGTATGCAAAAATTACTGCTGGTACAGAGGCTCATTTAATTAATAGTGTAGACGTTTAACATGAAGCCAACGTGTTTTCAGTCAGAGATACATTTAGTTTTCAAAACTTTAACCATTCTGCATATTCATTAACTATGAAAAGACCATCACATTCTACTAATTTAGGTTGGGTATCAAACATATTTGGTGGATACCTATGTGTATCTATGTGTACAAAAATATTACATATTACATCGCAATACACAATAATGCATGTGAAACTCATACATTCATATTCCACCTCATACATGAAGAGACTGTGATATCATTTCTCAATACAGTGAAGTGTATCTGAATAAGTGCAGCATCATGAGTTCGTTTTTGTGAAAGCTCACTGTTGTTGCCATTTTCACTATTCACTTGGTTATATTAACTTTTCGCTTGAGGAAATGTTTTGATGTGGAACAATGGAACAACAGGAGCGCGACGGTGAAGCATATTTTTCCCTTGTTTAGCTAAAGAACACGTCCCGCCCTACTCTGCCTCTGATTGGCGGAATCCGTTTGCGCTAACCAATTATAGGTTCTCCCAAAACGTAACCAAGGTTATGCCTGAATCACTGTGGGTCCTGTCACGGCTCCATCTAGCGGCAACACTCTGACCAAGCAACCTCTCACAGCATTGCAAACTTTTAGGAGCTTTGTGGCTACGTGAGGTTTGGTTTGACAACGAGCTATAAACTAGTCACAAGAAAACAGAAAAACAAGTCAAAGTGGCACCGTTTGAAGGTAAGAAGCGTTCATGAGTTTAACTGCGGAGACACAAAGAAATACTGATGGAAGAAGTAACAGCGAAACACTGCGGGCGGGGTTTTATGACACGATCTCTCTAATAATCATTAACACATTGTGCTTTTTTGTTAGGATTAGGCGACTTTACGCAAATAATGCGAGTTTGGGTTGAGTTTATGTTCGTTGTCATATGTGTGAGATTATAAACGTTTTATAGTTTTTAGAATAACAAATGCTGTTGCATATATTCAGTGTTTGTTTGGAAAGTGGTGTCTATACGTTTTCTGTATGTCACAGGTAAGATGAATTTGGAGGAATACTTCAGAAGGATCGGTTTCCACGACTCATACCAGAAACTGGATCTGGCAACACTGAAGCTGATCCACAAGCAGCATGTCATGTCTATTCCGTTTGAAAACCTGAGCATCCACTGTGGTGAGAGGATCACTATGGACCTGGAGGTCATTTTCAATAAAATAGTGAGGAGCAGTCGTGGAGGCTGGTGCATGGAGAACAACTCTCTGTTTGGCTGGGTGCTGAGAGAAATGGGCTACGACACTGTGACCCTGGGTGCCAGAGTTTTCCGCAATACCACAAATGAATTTGCAGCTATTGCCACTCACCTCATCAACAAGGTTGTCATTGATGGAAAGGCCTACATAACAGACGTAAGCTTTGGAGTGTCTTCACAAGTGTGGGAGCCGCTGGAGCTGGTTTCTGGAAAGGACCAACCTCAGGCAGCGGGGGTCTTTCGTCTCATTGACAGGGGTGACATCTGGGTGTTGGAAAAGACTGGTAGAAAACCAAAAGTTTTAAATCCAGAATTTGCCAAATCAAGTCTGGTAAACAAGGAGGAAGTTAAGCTAATTCACTGCTTCACCTTGGTGCCTCAAGGAACTGATCATTTCCTGGAGACATGCAACACACTTCAGACAGATCCTAGTTCACTGTTCACCAATAAGTCCATCTGCTCTTTGCAGACACCCACTGGATTCAGAGCCCTGTTTGGCTGGACCTACAGTGAGGTCACATACAAACCAGAGGAAGGGATTGATGCCTATGACATGAGGGAAATACCAGATGATGAGATAGAGGGAATCCTGAGGGACAAGTTTGGCATAAAGCTGCAGAACAAACTACAGCCTGTAAATAAAACCGCATGCTACACACTCTGAAGAACAACATATGTAATTTCTGCATTTATGAAGGCTCAAATATAACCTGTAACCCCCTGCCCAGGGGTTTATTACACAGAACCGAGGTTATCCCGCTACTTTATTTGTGCGCTCAGCAGTATCTCAGATTGGAAATAGATACAATGAGAAAAGCAGTGGATTATTTTAATGGATTTACTATGATCACCCAAAAAAAACTACAACTATGTTTTTAAAAATAAAAAAATAAATGTAGAATTAAGTGTAGAAATAAAGAAAATCCCCAAAAAACAAAGATTACCACCGGAAAATAAGATGAATACAAAAGAAAATACACAGAAACACAGATAGGATTGGAAAAGGTGGCACTATAAACAGACAGGAGCTGCCACACAAATTCAAGTTTCTGCCGCTGATACGACTGAAGAGTGACTTTATCCTTTATAATTGATGAAAATATATGAATATTACAATATTTTGTAGACGTATATTCAAGTGTAGTATTAGTATACTTATTAAAACTAAAAATAAGGAAGTATGTACTCTTATAGATATACAAATTTACACCGTCTGAACTGATACTTCGGCCTATAGTTGTACTTCTACTTGAATTACACTAACAAAGAAATACCCAGCATGAATTTCAGTGATTTAACTGTGAAAAAATGTATGTAACAAATGAAACAAATAAATAATGTTTTAAATGAAGAACTTAAATTGTTGTATGCCATGTTTTTTTTACCTTTTGAGATATTATGAGAAACCGTTAATTAGAAAAATAAAGAAGGGTGAGCAGTCAATAGGCCTACTAAGTTTCCACTATCATCAACTCAAAAGGAGGTTAAAAGTAAATGACTAGTATACTTAAGATTACTATTTGTACTACGTATACTTCAGTAGAGTATGTATACGCTTATAAACTGGAATGTCTACTAGTACATTCATAGTGAAGTAAAAGTATATATGTTACGTGGCACAGCAGACAGGTGGCTCTGTTGGGTGTTTTCCTTGTCCTTTCTGTTGCAGGTGCAGAGTCTCAGCTGATTGGGCCATTCAGACCTAATTGGTGCACACCTGTTGGCTATCCCCTGCATCAAGGCCCAATCATCAGCCAGGGAACACTACAAGAAGGGTGCTCTGAAGTGGATACATATTTCAGTGCTTTTGAGAAAATATCCACTGCTCTCAACTGGCCAAAAGAAATGTGGCCTATATTGCTTCAATGCAAATTGCTGGGCAAAGCACAGGAGGTGGTGTCTGCACTTTCATTGGAACAGAGCATGAAGTTCGAAGTGCTCAAAGAAACAATATTGCGCGCATATGAGTTGGTACCAGAGGCCTACAGGCAGAAATTTAGAAACCATAAAACAGCTAGTATTCAAACATTTGTGGAGTTTGCCCATGAGAAAGGTGCTCTGTTTGATAAATGGTGCTCTGCTAATGGCATTGGTGATGAACATTACTCCCTTCAAAAACTCTTTACCTGACAGACTGATAATGTTCTTTAATGAACAAAAGGTGAATTCCATGTCAAAGGCAGCTGTTCTAGCTGACGAGTTTGTGCTGACTCATAAAAGTGTGTTTGCTTCTACCTCCCGTCCAGATAGGCCCCCCATCGAATTGCCTCCTTCAAGGCTTGAAGCCGGCTACCTAGTGTGCCAGCGAGACCACCTTCACCACTGCGTGGTCATGCTTCTACTGTCATAAAAAAGGTCACCTCATTGCAGATAGCCTGTCTTTGAAACGGAAACAGCCCCCCTCCTTGCCACAGTCAAAAGGAGTGGGATTGGTGAAGGCTACAGAAAATGTTGTGATTCCACACGCTGATTGTTATCAACCTGATCCATGTTTTAGTCCCTTCCTTCTAGAGGGAGTGATCTCACTATTGGGTGACCCAGACAGCCAGCAGCCAGTGTGTATCCTGAGGAATACGGGGGCCTCTCAGTCCCTCATCAGGGAGGGCATCCTGTCGCACTCTGAAGAGACTTATTCTCCAGGGCGTAGAATTGGGGTTTGTGTCCGCACAATATTCAGCTTCAGTCTTTCTTGGTCAGTGGGTCTGTGTTGTGCTGTGTTGATTTCATCCTAGGCAATGATCTTGCTGGCAGCAAGGTTATGCACGTTCCTGAAGTGCTCAATAAACCTGATCTGAGTCAGGAGGAGAGGGTGGCTCAAGACCAGCCTGAAATTTTCCCTGCCCATGTTGTCAACAGGGCTCAGTCATAAAGGTATGGTTTTGATGTGTCTAAGTCCTTCATGGGTGCAGATCCTTCTCCTGATATCATAACCACCAAGCCCGAATCTGGGGGTCAGAGAAAGATCCCACCTGCCTTTCGGTCACAACAGGACCTGCAGTTTCCAGGCTCCCGGGAGAAGTTTATTACTGCACAGGAGGGTGATGCAACACTGTTACCTTGTCGCCCTTCTGTCATCAGTCCGCAGGAGGCAGAGAGAAGGAAGGTGGCGTACATCTCTGATGTCCCTCTCTGTCCTATCCTAGTGATAGGTGAACCATTTGAAAGGGTCATTGTTGACTGTGTGGGGCCCTTCCCCAAGTCCAAATCCAGAACCCAGTTCTTGTTGACCATTATGTGTATTATATGTCTCTTGGACACAAAGTCGGATGGGAGCCCGAGGTTCTGCATCAACTTCCAGATGGTGAACTCTGTCACTGTTCCGGATGCCTATCCTCTGCCTCTTATCGATGATTGCATTGATGAGATTGGCCCTGCCACATACATTATGAAACTTGACATGCTGAAGGGGTATTGGCAGGTGCCTTTGACGCCAGAGGCATCAGAGATTTCGGCTTTTGTCACTCGTGATAACTTTCAGCAGTACACCGTTATGCCTTTCGGCATGTGTAATGCTCCTGCCACCTTTCAGAGGTTGATTAATAGAGTGTTGGCAACTGTCCCGAATTGCAAAGCATACCTGGATGAAATTGTTGTGTATAGCAAGGATTGGCTGTCCCATGTATCCACGCTAAGAGAAGTCTTCAATCTTCTGAATGAAGCTTCCCTAACATTAAATCTGGCAAAGTGTGAATTTGGTAAGGGGTGTGTTCTCTACCTTGGCCAGCAGGTTGGTCTAGGGACAGTGTGACCTGCAGACGTTAAGTTCACAGCCATCATGGACTTCCCCAAGCCAACCGCCAGGAGGGAACTGCGGCGCTTCTTGGTATGGCCAGATATTATCGGCGGTTCGGCGGTAGAACTTTTCTACTGTCGCTTTACCCCTCACCGATTTAACCAGCCCCTCAAAACCTTTTGTGTGGTCTGAGAAGTGCCAACAAGCCTTCAAGCACCTTAAGGGCATCCTCTGCTGCAACCCTGTCTTGTCTACTATTAACTTTTCTTTGCCATTTAAGCTCGAGGTAGATGCCAGCGCTGTTGGGGGGGGGTGCAGTGCTCCTCCAGGAGGACGACCAGGGTGTTGACCACCCCGTGAGTTTCTTCTCACGTAAGTTTGACCAGCACCAAACCAAGTATTCATCTATTGAAAAGGAAACTCTCGCCTTGTTGTAGGCCTCGCAGCATTTTGAGGTCTATGTTGAGTCAAGTCACTGCCCAGTTGTGGTCTTCACAGACCACAATCCCCTAGTGTTTCTCTTTAGAATGTATAACCATAATCAGCGACTCATGCGTTGGTCTCTCATCCTCCAAAATTTCTTGTTGGACATCAGACACAAGCAAGGGTTGGACAATGTTGTGGCAGATGCGCTTTGTCACGCTGCCTAGTTAGCCCCAAAACCCAGGTTTGGTCCTTTATGGGTGGGGGTGTTACGTGCCACAGCAGACAAGTAGCTCTGCTGGGTGTTTTCCTTGTCTTTTCTGTTGCAGGTGCAGAGTCTGCAGACCTAATTGGTGCACACCTGTTGGCTATTCCCTGCATCAAGGCCCAATCATCAGCCAGGGAACACTACAAGAAGGGTGCTCCTCCCTGGCTCCCTCTCTGCTCTCTTGGCTGCATTCTGCTTGTGCTCTTCCCTGAGTGATATTGTTTGGCACTTTGACTCAATGCAGAAAGTGTCTGCAGGACGCTGAACTCTAGTAGAAGTGGTCACCTGGAAAACTTGTGCTAAAAGAGAAACTCTTTAATGCACAACCTGCAGACGTTAAGCAGAACCACAGAGCAGCTTTCTTTCAAAAGGGAGCGCCTTCTAGAAAACGGACTTCAACGGCACCCCCAGCTTGGAGCTCCCACTGGCTGCAATTAGAGGTGACCTCACCTACTCAACAGGTACTTACATCCTCATATCACACATAGCTTATATTTTATTATACAGTAAGAGAGCCAAAATGTAAATGTTATCAAATATAACACATATAGATAGATCTCAGTATAAAGAATACGAGCAGAAATATTTATTGATATTAATATTATATATTATTATTGATATTATATAATTATTAATATTTATAGTGATGATAAATTCAAACAGGTAATTTGTGTGAGAACAACTTTTGGACCAATCAGAGAGTTCACTCCTCATTCTGTCTCCTTTGTTTTTTAACTCGTCTTCTCACATGAATCACACATACAAGACAATAACATTTAATAACCTCATCTAAATAATGTTGAAATACAAATGTATTACTGCAGATTAAAAACATAAAAAATTGCTTTGTTTTTTTAAACGAGAAGCTTCACTCTTCGTGTCTCCTCTGCTCTTGTTTCCCCTGTTTCTCTCTTTTCTCTATAAGACAAATGACAAACACAGATACTGAGTGTTAATAAATCTTCATCTTCAGCAGTCACAAGCAGCCAAATAGAATTTCCCTGTATAATACTAGTAGGAGAAAAGTTTACTCATCTTTTTTTAAAAGAACGTTTACAGTGAATATTGAAAACTTGTCTCGTGTTTCCTCCACATGTCTACAAGACAAATAACAGGTACAGAGGAAAATAGTTAATGAAGAGAAGATCTCTCAGTCTGTAGGTGAAATTATGATAATTATTCCAATAAAGAAAGTGTACTCATCTTTTTAGAGGAGAAGGTTCCCTCTTCATGTTGTCTCCTCTGATCTGTTTCTTCTCTAAACAACCAATAACAAACAAGGAGAGATGTAAGTGAATAAGCAGCAGTCACAAGAATCATTTTTCTGTATAAGAACACATAATAAAAGTATATTTATCTTTTTATTTGAGAAGATTCACAGCGCGGATGTCCAGTCTCCTCGCTCCCCGTCTCATCTCTGTTTTGCCCTTATGGATCATCGGTGGCGTTGTTTCTTATCATGTGAACGTTCTTCTAGTTCCCAGCTTAAACCTGAATCTGAAGCCTGTGATGCTGTTGATGCATGAGTTGGCTTCATTAGGTGTTTGTGTTTCTAGCAGACACTCTATTGTCACATTTCTCCTTGTGATGGTTTAATAAAGCTCTTGTCTTGAGAGGTCCTCGTAGCTCCTTCATATTTCCAGCATGTCGGACACAGGCCAGCTCCAAGAAATCAAGAACTTGCACTAAGACTAAAACTGCTGACCTGTGCAGCATGATGGAGCAAACTATTTACAAATGTTCACTGATCCCTCAGCAGCTTGTCTGTAAAGGCTGCCAAGTCCTCCAGGAGCTGCTGATGTCCTGGTTTGTCTGGGAGGTCACAGTCACAAACACTTCTTAGGTGGAGACTGGCTGCTGCTGCTGCTGCCTCCCTCTTCATCCCGCTCCCTCCTCCTCCTCTGAGTCAGACTGGGCGTGCACTTCTTGGTGAACTGACAGAGCACCGACATGGCAACGTGTCCGTCTGCACTGTAGTCACTCACTCTCCAGCAGTTGTTCAGCTCAGTGAGGGCAGTGCGGTACACAGTGACGACTCTGATGACAGAGCTGCCGTCATATGCCACCTCTCGGACACAGTTCCTTCGCTCGGCTCTCAGGGCTCCGAGCTTCGCCTTCTTAGGATGAACTGGCATTAGTATGTTGGGACAAGAAGACCTGGAGCCAGCTTTGGGCACCATCGTACCTGCTGGTGCAAGTAACGGAGGACATGGTGTGATGTTCTCCATCTGGCTCTGCTCACTGCTGGGAAAAGGCATGGCAGCCACGGACGAGAGGAAGACTCCGTTACACTCAATCACAGGGAAGTCTTTAGAACCTGTGACCAGGCTGTGGTACAGGCCAGGGGTCGTCTTGGACAGGGACTTGATGTCTGATTTGCCTCAAGTTTGTCACTATCATCTGAAGGACTGGTCCTGATGTCAGCAGAGCAGCTACATGCAAAGAAAATATAGGAAAACATCAGTGAAATCAGCCACTGTGAAATTATCTAGAAGTTCTATAATTATCACTGTAATAACTGAAACATTTCTACTCTGACATTTTGACACTTTTGACAGGTTTGTGTTTTTAACACGTGCGCAAAATTTCCTCCGAGGTTTCAGTTCTCCTTAGTGTTATAGACCCTTCATTTCCTGCCTCTAACCCCCAAAACACTGACCTACAGGTGACTTGGCAGATCAAAATCCACATCCGACAGTGAAGTTGTAGTAAATGTATTAACATCCGCATCGTGACTCAACTAGACTTGTAAAAACTTGTATATTTACTGCTTTCGTTTAACACATTTGATGGTCTAATCTAGCGCCTGTAGCTTAAACGTACAAACTCAGTCCTCCATGTCCAAAACACGGGGCCCGGATTGACCACGTGACGTCAGACGTCGCTCTCTCTGGTTCTAATATTCAACATCGCCTCCATGGCGCGTGCAGCATGTACAGTCTTTAGCATTTTACAAAATATGGCCCAGTCGCCATCTTTGTCCTATACTTTCAATGTTAACTTGACGATAAAAACCTCAAAACTGAAGTTTCTCAAACAACACATTAATTATCACACATTTCTGTCACGTTCACACTCATCAAAAGTCACCGACTTTAACAAATAAACACAGAAACAAAAGAAAAAGGTTTGACTGTGACCGTAAATGTGTCTACTTTGTTTTACCATAGCGCTTGTCCGCCACACGGGCGCAGCAAAGGTCAGCACACGTTTCTCCCAAAGGAAACGACTCATGTTGACACTTGAACTGTTTTTGGTAAAGTTAATTAATACAGTTGAAAACTTTGACTTTCAAAGAGTTCAGCTCCTGTCAGATCTCAGGTGCAGAATGAAGTGACAGTAATGGTGGATTCCGCTTTTATACCAGCTCGTCACCACGCCACTGATTATCACCATGACTACAAACATGACGGTAACAAAAAAAATATATTTCTTATTTGTTTAGTTTGATTTGAAATTACATTACACAACAGATTTACGATCAGCACTGTGACAATTAAAGAAACTCTGCTCTTAGATTTAGTACAAAATGCACTAATAAAACTTTTAAAAAAATGTTTCACAGATTATTTCTGCTGCAGTGAAATTAAAAATGTATTAAGGTTATTAAGGTTATGACTTTGACATATATGCAGTTCTTATGTAATATAATGTTGATGTTAGTGTCACCAGATGGATAACAAATACAAGTTATAAAACATAACACATGTAAAATATTGAATATAGAGCAGATTGAAACAGACTAATGTAGTAAATGTAAAAACTGAACACACTGGATATTCTTTTATATGAAGCTAGTATCCCCTCACGGAATAATTCACAGCTTAAACAAAACTGTGTTGCAAGGGCACCATGTGCAATTACATTGTTTGTTTGTATTTTTGTCTGTGACAAAAAAGAATGATGGTTTTGCAGGTTGTTCTTCATCAAATTACTCACTAGATGGAAGTATTGTCCTGATATTTAGAGGTTTTTCCACTGCACAGTCTCCCTGTCCATCACAGTATGTGTGTGTGTTTCTGTGTGTGAGAGCCAGTTACCTACAACCTTCTTAATGCAGCAGGAGTGACCGACCCCTCACATTAGCCAGAGCAGCAGACTCATAGAAAATGTCTTTAACTTCCAGAGTGAAGTTTGAATAACTTTTTTCCCCTCTTAAGACCCAGAAAAATAAAAGTGATGCAATTACTTTTTTTTGCATTAAATCATTGTTTTTTTTATGGAATGTTCTTTGCGTAGACAACGGTATCTGGTGCCAATAAAATGTTCCTATATAATAAAATGATTGGTAGTATTATTAATAGTAGTATTATGATTAATTATAAATAATAATTTGTATCTATCATTGTTTTCTTCTTTTCTGAAGGGAGGAACTAGAAAACTATTTGTATAAAACAAAAACATTTACAATGTAAAACAATTTATAGCTTTACTTGCCTATATTTTGTTATACTTCCTTTTCACATTTATTTTAACATTGAAAACGTTTGTTTAACCTTATTCTGGCACTAACATTTAATACCACACTCCTCCAAGTATTGGTATTATATTGTGTTTTATTGGTATTATACTGACATGATAAATGATACTGCATTAAGTCCTTTTTTGTCTTGGTTGGACAAAGATACACATTTGACTTATTCGACAAATGTTTACCATTGAAACCTACATTTCTGCGTCTTCATTATCATTTATTACATCAACTATCTTTGGCAAATGGAGGGAACAATAGTTTTTACAGCACACCAGAGATGTAGTTTCACCCATCTTCTATTGGATGGAGGAGCCTTCTCTTTTTATCATTGCGCCTTCACATCACTTTTTTGGTTTGCACCAAAATGTGCTTAAGAAATCACTTTCTCAGCTAACAGAAGCTTACATTCCATGTATTGGAGGATAATTCACGAGCACTGGATCCACTGTCCTCCACAGACAGTTAAAAAAATGAAGCACTGATGGATCAGTCCACTTTCTGGTGGAACCTGACATCTGAGAGAAACCAATCATGTAATCACATACGGTTCCTCCTATGTTGATATTGTGCTTAGACACAATTGCAGGTCTGGGAACACTGATGTGATATGTTTTTTACTGGACTAGCTCACACATCTGCTTTGTGATTCTAAACCAAGGGCTGCTGAAGCCAAGAGAACTTGAATGTTATTGTGTCACTTTGTCAGTGCAAGTTTTCCTATAATCCTCTCAGAGTTCATCAGAATAAGAATCAAGTCCTCAAAATCAGTTAATAAATAAAATAATCAATTGATCAGAATCAGTTCCCTGTTTCATTATCCTGAAGTATGCGGCTTTTTGTATGAAAAAGAGATTAAGTAAGTCCTTATGTCCACCACAGAGGACATTAGAAAAAAGTGATATTTAAAAAAATACTGCATGTTACCAAAACCAGCTAAAATAAATAATAAACCACTTATTTTTAAGAAAACTCTTAGTTTCTACCTTTTAAAACACATTAACTGCATAAATTTAATAACTTACTTCTCATGTGCCCATAAAACATGCTGGCTCGTATTTTGGAAAGACATCTTTTGTTTCGTTGGACAAAACCCAACAAATCACACATCTCTGGAAAGCCCAGGATGTCCTCAAAAAAGTACAACAGGTTTATTATTCTTGTAGACCATTTAGTTTTTTGAAATAGAGCTATGAAACTCATGTCCTGTACAGAGGACAAAAATGCATTGCTGGGTCTCAGGAGGATATCTTCTCTATGTTTTTTTTTTTGTATGAGTGATTATTTAACTTTTCGTAGTTGGTTGGTGTATATGTAGATAACCACTTTAATTTGTTGATTCTAGAAAACATTCTGATAAAAACAGCAAAAGAATTCATCAATAGTAAGACATATTTATGATTTGTTTTTTGCTACATTGTTTTTATGACATACTCATATTTCATTTGTGTGGTTTGCTTCAAGTTGTGAAAGTAGAGTAACACTTAAGTTGTTTAGCACATTTAACCTGCATTTCCTTACATGTTTGAGTTGGGTTTTTTTTGTGGATGGCAGTGGTTGGTAGAGTTGTTTTATAACACCCACATCGACATTCCGTGACTAAGTGATTTTTTGTTTTCTTAAAGTCTTTGAAATGAAACTCAATATTTATACACAACAACAAAAGTATAAGAACAAAAAACATGATAACATCAATCTCTAAAATGGATAGTTGGGGGAAAGTTACAATTGTTCTTCTCTCCTCTCCCTTTACAGAGGGAGGCAGGGAAAGACTTGTAGAGTTTAATGGCCAAAAGAAAGAAATGTTTTCCTGTGGCGTTCTGTGGAACACTTGACACTCATCTCTGGCTGAACGTGCTCCTCTGTCGAGCCAGGCCACTGTATAGGGGGTGGGAGGGATTGTCCAGGATTGAGAGGAGTTTGGAGAGAATCCTCCTTTTAACTACAACATGTAGCGGGTCTAGCTCTACACCAAGAACAGAACCAGTCCTCCTGATTAATTTGTCCAGTCTGTTAGTGTCTGCTACCTTCAAGCTGCTGCCCCAGCAAAAGAAGATCACACTGGAAACCGGACACTCTGTGATGTTTCTACCCTGAATACATCCCACAACTGCAGAGTCATCAGAGAACTTCTAAAGGTGGCAGGAGTCAGAGTTGTACGTGAAGTCTGACGTATACAGGGTGAAAAGGAACAGAGACAGAACTGTCCCCTGTGGAGACCTTAGGATGGATTGAAGACAGCAGGCTCCTGCTTTTTACGTTCCTGCTTATCCTCTGCTTCCTGCTCAGTTTTATTAATGTTACACGCTGCTATGCTCGCTTCCTCCCCCGCTCCACTAGTTCCAGCTTCATCATGATCACCTGATTTTAAATATTGTGGAACAAGTGTAGACAACAGAAATATGTATTTCAGTTGTTTGAGTTGGCTTATTGTTGAAGGATAGATGATGGTGATATTGACACCAGTTAGCTGAGCGCAGCATAGTGATGTAGACGAGAGAGACACGTTTACCGTGGCGCTGTTCAAAATTAGCTAAAAATATATTCCTGGGTTTCCAGAGAGGAAGACAAGATGAGCACACTGAACCACCTTCAGCAACAAAAACGTATACAGTATGTGAACCTGTGTTCTGTGAGATGTGTTGATATGTTCAAAATGTGTTTTAGAGCACATGGCCATTGTTATTTGGTGGTTATTATGTAGTGGTTGTTCCTTTACTGTTGATGAACACCGAGTACTACGATTGCGCTTGACTGGGTTTACCAACGTGATGACAGCATGACCTTAGCCGGTTTTCTGTCTGTAAATAGTTGATTGCCTCTAGTTGCATGCAGGAAAAAGGCTTGCTATGTGTGCAACCTCACAGTAGTAGGATCAAGGCTACAGCAATGACTGTATTGACTTTAAGACAAAACAATATGTCTTTTGGTATAACTGAGAACATGGCTTGGCATTAGTTTAGTTTTCTATTTAGGATCATAGTTTTCAAGGCTTAGACCTATATTTGAACTTGTGATGTTTTAGTAAGTCTTGTGTGTGTGGATTTTATTGGCTGACTTTATACATCACACCAAGCTAAACGGGAAGCAACCGTTATGTTTCCATTATGTGAAAACCATAAGAAGTCATTCGTTGGTTTTATTCGTCTGCAGCGTACTAGCAAACATGCAGGCAACTTTTTCACATCACGTATCCCATGAACACCTACATCCCATGTGGTAACAAGATGATGACGCGTTTGTGTGACATTTAAAACAGTCATCTCTGCATTAACTAAACATATTCAATGTTGTACATTTGAATATTACAGCAACACTGTCTACTGCTAGAAAAGATTGGTCTTGGGGCATAATGACTAATAAATTCACGATGAGGGACAGATATAGAAGAATCATCTTTATTGTCATTGATTACATTTTACATGCTACAGTGACATTTGTCTTGTGCATTTGACCGATCCCCCCTTGGAGGAGCTGTGAGCGGCCATAGCCGGCGCTCGGGAAGCTAGCGCTGAGTGTCTCGCTCAGGGAAACACCTGGTAGGGGGGAT
>JAUMHF010000017.1:19101024-19111174 GCA_032359275.1 Microctenopoma steveboyesi | reverse complement strand
GAGGAAGGGATTGATGCCTATGACATGAGGGAAATACCAGATGATGAGATAGAGGGAATCCTGAGGGACAAGTTTGGTATAAAGCTGCAAAACAAACTACAGCCTGTAAATAAATCAGCATGCATCACACTCTGAAGAACAACATAGGTCATTTCTGCATTTATGAAGGCTCAAAATGCTGTTATAACCTGTGATGATTTGTATGACCAACATTAAGAAAGATCTAATATAGTTAATAAAATATTTATTTCAAATAGTGCTTTACATTTTTGTAATGTTATGTTACATTACATTTTGTTCATTAAAGATGTGATTTTAAAATGACAGCATGTGATAAATACCCTGTAATATGCTTTCATATATTGCCATGTTTGCAGGTTTAGGTCCTCTGAGACACTATGAAGTATTATACATTTAAAAAAAGTAATCACATACATCTCAACACTATAAAATTCTGGTTAATATTGGTAGTTAATTAAAGAACAGAAGAGATTAAGATGAATTTACTAGAATTTCACGAAAACTAAAAAAGACTGTAATTAATTATATACATCATTACTCTACATAAATAAAATTGATAAAGAAATAGATTATGGCTCATTGAATAAATTAATTTACAATTTAATCTCTAATTTTGTCACTTTTGAAATGTTAATTTCAAGACAATGTGGGTTTTTATTATGATTTATCTTTTACTTGTACTATATATTTTGTAAAAACAAGTTAGGAGGTCTTTCTAGAGCTATGTAATAAAACGAACTTGCAGGCCATCAGAAGCTGGAAGATACCACCTGGGGTGATGGTGAAGGGAACATTTAATTGGTATTTTATGTATTTGGTATTTTAGGTAGGGATAGTTGGAGAATAAGCAGAAGAACAGTATACATTTGCACAAACTCAGAATGGCACTTTAGAAACGGCGCCATATAGAGTCAGGAGACTAGTCTGTGTGTGTTAGTGACCCAGTGGGCAGTGTGCTGGACTATGGCTCTTTGTCCCGTCCTAAATTTGGTGGTCCACCAATCACGTGAGAGCTGAGCGCACAGGCCGCTCGGATTGGTCCGTACGGGCTGTCCTTCAGCTCAGAGGAAGCGGTGGAACAGCCAATCGCAGGCTGCTGGGACTAGCAGACATGAATTCTCTGGAACAGGCCGAAGGTAGTAAAGATACAAAGCAGTACTTGCTTCTTTCTTTTTAGGTATTCGCTGATTTGCTTTAGTGTAATAGCTATATTTATCAACATATATCAACACGGGCGTCATAAAATGTGTTTATTGCGTGCGGCGTTATGTTAGCGGGCTCGTCTCTTTACCACACTTAGCCTGTTTGCTAGCTTAACTTCCACACGCTTGTAACTATGGTTATCATATAACAAATATCCAATTGTTTAGTTTGTTATTACCTATTTTCTGAGACGTAGCTAGACACAGCCAAGTTTTACCAACAGTCAATAGGCTGGGGCTTTTTCTATGGTGTGTAAATTGTGTTTTGTGCATTTCCCTGTAATATCCTGTTATTTTATTTTATAATGTCACCATTATCACACTTGTGTTTTGGCTTGTGACCACTCTCGTATGGACATTTAGATAAGAGTTGTAAGCATTTAAAGTTCCATTAAGGGACGGCCAGTGAAATTACAAAACAAAGCGACATAACCGCTCAAATCAAAAGCAACTAAGCTTTAAAAATTGAGATTGACATTGGTGAAGATTGTCGATAAATTCCACTGCAAAATTAAGTTGCTAGGTCATATCAAATATTATATCAGATCAACTGAAACAGTGTATTAATGAGCCTGTTCTTTGTTTTAGATCTGAAGGCCTTTGAGAGGAGATTGACAGAGTATGTCTCCTGTTTGCAACCTGCGACTGGCCGATGGAGAAGTAAGTAAACATTATTGGTGATTGTCATTGCCCTTAATATCCGACATTTGATAAATTGTGTTCTGTCCATTAATAATGATAGATGAGTTTTGAACATAAGAGATATGAGAGGCACTCACTCATGGTTAAAGTGTGGCGCAGACAAGATCCCAGGTTAGATTTGCAAGCTGGGTTCTGTAATATGTAGCTACTGTGGTAACTTTTGTGGCACATTCTGCTCCAAAGCAGGTTATTTTCACTGGATCACATCAAAACATGTTAAAACACTAACCAATCAGACTGACTGACTGAAAAGCAGAGCCATCAAACATACAGGAGACGTGGACGTGACAAAAGACATTTATTTTTAATTAAAAAAGAATCCATACAGTAAGGTTCAATAGGCCTTTTCCACATGATTCTAAATGAACAAATCACTGAGATTGACTTTAGGAGTAAATTCTCTTGGTGAACTCAAAGTTCGGAATATGTTTATTGCGCTTCATTGGAACAGGCCACTGATTTCGCCAGTACTTAACCTACAATGTGTTGATTTGGTAAAACTAATTCAAGTTTGCTGCTGTCCTGTTTCAGTGATTCTGATTGTGGTGTCTGTCTGTACGGCTACTGGGGCTTGGAACTGGTTAATAGATCCCGACACACAGAAAGTATGTATTAGTAGAAAAGTGCATTTAAGTGTGCCTTTGTATTCTTCATATTGCAAAATATGGCCAAGAGACATTACTATGTGTTTGTAAAGTGACGCCGTTGAAACAGTAAATGATGAGGTGACTTCGTTTGCTCATTAAGAGTGTTTTTGCTTAGAATTGGGTCTAATGTAAATCTCAGCGTAGTCTTGTACTCCGAATTTTTACTTAACTTGAGCTCTTGGTGTAATTCTTATGACTGTTGCTTTCTTCTTCTCCCTATACAGGTCTCTTTCTTTTCATCACTGTGGAATCATCCCTTCTTTACCATCAGCTGCATCACTTTAATAGCTCTCTTCTTTGCTGGGATACACAAAAGAGTTGTGGCACCATCAATGTATCTTTTGTTTATTACAGTTAATATGAAGTAACATGTTTTGTTGACTTTTATTTATCAAAAATCTGTTTTGTTTGTATTTGGCTTACTGGCTGAAATCTTTGACCTTTTACCTCAGTATCGCTGCACGCTGTCGGACAGTTTTAGCAGAATACAACATGTCCTGTGATGACGTGAGTAACATTGGGACTTTTCAGACAGCTTGTATTTGTGTGACGTTGTTAAAACTTCATAAATTTTTTTGTCTTTTCACAGACGGGAAAACTCATCCTGAAACCACGACCGAACATCCAATAACTACAAGCTTGTGCAGGCTCACCCTGATAACTCAGTGACTTGACTCCTTTGGGTGGTCTGTCCAGCAGCGAGGGGAACAGCCCTGAGGAAGAACAATGGAAATGCACATGGGAGAAAGAAGCAATCTACTTCTAGGGCCTTTTACCAGTGTTGCTGTGTTGATGTCACCATTGAAGCTGCTGATCTGCTCACATAGTCTCTGATATGTTTTACTCATTCGGTGTGAGTTCAGATGTTTATTTCTGTTTCTGATGTTGAGCATGTATTTTATCAAAATGTTTCTATTTTAAAATTTATTTACCTAATAAATACTTAAGGTGTGAAAATGTACCTATTTTTCTTTGATTTGTGCTTTAAATCATGTCGGTATGATTTATTTGTGCGACACTAAAATCTCTGTGCGTACTACATCTGTGTCGTTATGTTCTGTGTGGTTTTGCGACAGTGTATCTGCTTTCTGTCAATAACGAACACTTTACGGCAAAGAACAGTCTTCCACATGGCCCACACCAGCACGACTGGAACTGCGGCGTGTTTAAAGGCTTGAAGCTAGACGGACTGCGGAAGAGAAAACGAATACGTTACATGCGCAGCTTGCACTTTAATAAGAAACAAAATGGGTAAAAGTAAAACGGCTAAGTTTAGACGCCCGCAGTTCAACGCGGTTGGATTACCGGTGAATGCTGTGAAGGAAGTGGACGCCGAAGAGGACGACGGTGATGACGGTTGTCCAGCTGCGGAGTTACTGGAGAAAGTAGGAACAACGTTTAGTTGTGTTTTCTGACCAAAACGACTTTGTCCTAAGTTGTTATTTTTTTGTGGTAAGGTTAATTAGAGGGTAAACATTTGAACATGAATTAGAGATGGTGTCATTAAATCGGTCTAGTGTTGAGTGTTAACGTTGGCTTATAATGCGAGGCTTCACTCTTAACACTGTAATACTTCCACAACAGTTTGTGTTAAGTGACACGCGAAGACTGATTCACAGTGGTGGACAAAGACACTACAGGAGGTCTGAACTTGTGTCATTATTGTTATTTCCGTAGTTGCAGAGTGCCAGTGCAGACATGCGAGAGTTTGCATGTGCCAGCATTTCTCGCGTGGTGCAGCAGAGCCAGACCATCCCAGGTTTCCTACAGAGGGATGCTGTGAGGCGCCTCGGGCCCATGCTGCTGGACAGCAGCCTGACAGTCCGAGAGACTGCTACAGGGGCACTCAGGTAAACCAAAAACAAACACAGACTGTTGTCGTTTCAGCCAGACCCTCCCCATGTTTCCCATTGGATGCGATAAGTTTATCACTGTAACAGGGTCCTGACAAACCACAAACTTGTGGCTGCGGCACAGAAGAATGAGAGACAGGGTATTCTCAATGGGTCAGCCTGTGAATGAGCATAAAACAAAAGTGAGCAGTAGGAGAAGGGCTGAGGTTATGATACTGACGCTGGTGAAACAGTGTGTTGACCCGTGTAAACACAGAAACCTTCTGATGGGAGGGCTAGATGCACATGTTACTCTGTAATAAACTAGATCTCTAGTTTGAATGTGCCATTACATTGTGATCCTAGTGAAGTGGTGAAGAAGCTTACTTACACAATTACAGCTTCGTTTAAGGAAGCTTAAAATGGCACGTAGCAACAATTAATGACATTAATTACACACCTGACCGTGCTGCTGTCCTGTTCTGTATGTACAACATAGTGCTGTCAAAGAAATAGCATTTTGTTGATACTGTAATTTTCCCTACAATATGACACAGCATGAGCCGTTGTTAATGATATTGTTTTTGCCTGCGTTGTATCGATTTGTCTAACTGTACAACGGCTGTGGGGACAAAGGCAGTTATTTGCCAGTTAATGTTTTATTTACACCTGAGCTTTTCCTGTGTCAATGTGATTGTGGAGATAACATTTAAGCACCAGGGTGGGATTCACGGCACGCGTCTACTGCCAAGTTATTCAAGGCAAACATGCGCTGTATGACCAAAAGCAGAGCAGGTGGACTACTAATGTGTAGGGGCGTTTGTCAGTTCCAAATCTCTAATGAAAACCCTACACAAGTGTTGAAAAGGAAACGTTGCAGAAAGATTTGTTTCGTCTTATTGGGTTAGTTTTATTTATGACACGCTTTAGTACCTCACAGCACTACGTGTTGTACTAAAGCGTATGTTGTGATGTTTCTACAGAGGGCAGCATTGTGCAGTAAAACAAAGTTAGGTTTTCATGATGTAATGGCTTGTGCTATTGTTTTAATGATTTAATATTCAGCTTTGGGCTTTATTCTCTATGTAATATGTGTCTATCTCATTTACTCTGAACATAATTAACCATTGTCAGTTAAATCGGTGATCGCCGTATACTCACAGCGTATCTTCATGCTCTCTCACACACACACGCACAGTCACAAACTCCAACTCACTGAGTGTGCGTCTGTTTCTGCCCGACAGGAATCTGAGTGCATGCGGCGGTCAGGAGGTGTGCGAGGACATGGTAAAACACGACGTCATGACTCCTCTGACAGCGCTGCTTAGAGAGGTGAGGCTCCCTCGGTGCTTTTAGCTCAGCGCATCACTTCAGTTTCTCGTCATCAGCAGCTGTTACAGCAGGCTGCTATGTCCTCAGAAATTAGGTTTCCTTCCACAACAAAGATATTGAAAAAATGAGTGCCCCCACGCTGAGTCACATTGACTCCCGAGAACAAATTCAAGCTTAATGTGTGAGAGTGCTGAGACAATAACCTCGAGGAATATGTCTTCATTTGGTTTCATATACTGTATCTTGCTGCTTGACTATCTTAGAGAGTGCTATGTGATGTAACAATCACAGACTGTGTGGATATTACATATACATGTCTACAACACAGTGTTGTTTTCTTCGCAGTGCTGTGCTGGCTTTGAGAGTGCTGTCATGCCAATGAAAGACCAGAGGAATGTGGTGGAAGATGTGGCCAATGAGGCTGTGAATTTACTGTGGAATCTATGGTAAGAAAGCAGACACACAAGCAGAGAAATAATCGTATTTACCTCGCAGTACCTCATAGTCTGGAATATCTCAGTCACATTCCTGTTTTTACAACTGTAGCTGCCACCCTAAATATTAACTCAAGGTGTTGTGCATCATTCTCCTGCCAGCGAGAGCAGCAGCCAGGCACTTTCTGTGTTCAACAAAACGGGTCTCCTGGATGTGGTCGTCCAGTGTCTGGAGAGACACCCACACAACGTGGAGCTGGCCATATCTGCTGGTAGGACTAATACACCGTGAAATTAAATTCACCTTTTATTTGTCCCGTAGACAGTCATACACAGTACGATATGCGGTGAAATGCGTGATTGTGATAATTGATTTTACCCTTAATGTTTATGTTCAGATATCAGGACACATAGTTCCATTACTCTATTATGTCCTTGAAAAGCGATATAGCTTCATACAATGCTGGCATTTTAAAATCACTGCGTGTGTATAACCATTGAGTTTACTGCTGGGGCATCCAACACGTAAACGGAAAGAAAATAAAGCATTTTTGCTCTATTATTTAAAATACTGGGCTTTGTCAGCTGATGGGGAAAAAACTGTATCCCCGCGGCCCCATTTAAGGATCTCAAGCAATATTAGTCCAATGTAAAATGGAATTTTGTGTAAATATTATGCATTTTCTTGTGGGAACGCAACAATTCTGCTTATTTCCCGATTTAATAAAAACATTTTAACAAGGGGGCACACGAAAAAAACTCTTTCCCTGTACTCTGTAAGGAATAGTTTGACCTTTTGGGAAACAGGCTTGTTCTTTTTCCTATCTGAATATATTTCTTTTGCCTGAAAATGTAAAGAGAGACTAGGAGTAAGGGCAGAAGGTAGCTATTGCATGCAACAATGGTTACCTGACCAGGAAACCGGATCAAAGAAATCTATTATACTACTGTGCATTGTTTTTTTGTCTTTGGGTAAATTAGTTTGTTTGTCCAAATTGAGGTTTTTGTAAAAATCTGACATCCAATTAAAACATTGTCAGTGATTACAACGTTTTTATACTTTATTTTAGTAGTGCTTATAATACAGCTGTTTGCCTTAGTCAGGCTAATCTTCAATTAGTTCAGTTTCTCCGGTGTGAGAAGCTCAGTTTAATAATGTCTTTTCTCTTTGTGTTCTCTCAGCACACTGTTTGCACACGGTTACTGAGGATAACCCAGAGCTGCTATGTAGCATCAACACTGCTGTGCTTGGAGCCCTGGAGAATGTGCTGCTGTCATCTCAGCCAGACATGGCGCACACTCTCCTCAGGACATTGGCCGCAGGTACAGTTTGTCACTTGTCGCCTTTCTGTGCTTCTAAATTGGGCAAAAGTGCAACTTCCACCATTACATAGGTTGAAAGTGACATTAAAAAGCCTGTGGGCAGATGCTGCCCAACAATTGGTTATAATTAAGACCCTGATGCTTTTAATTTCCCTCAAAGTCTCAACTCCGCTTACTGTGTCACGCAGGGACACTGTGGAATGCGAAGGCCAGTCTGCCTGCTGCCCGCCAGGCCCAGACCATCAATGCTGTGGTGGCCAACTTGTCACAGTGCCTGACATTAGATGCAGGTACTCTAATACCTGAGCTAAGGCAAGCAGAAGAGGCTCGTCACGGAAACACACCGGCTGTGACAGACGCAGAAGACCAGGCTTCAGGCGAACTCGCTGTGGACGAGATGGATGAAGAGGAGGAAGCACCTAGACAGAAGAGGAATGGAAAATCTGTGGAGGCTGATAACGACTTCTCCGACCTCCTGCCTGTCAGTGGATTATCTCATATACTCTCTGTTGCAGTTTCCCCTGATATATAGTAGCAGTAGGAAAATTAGTATCTGTGTATATTTTGGGTGGTAAATAGTTGCAGTGCAGAAATGTTAAAGCCACCAGAGACCATGTACACACAGCGTGCATCATCAAACACACTGTGCTCTTTTAGATGACGTGATATGTATACTCTCACTTTTAAATGAATTAGGTGTGCTGCGGTCTGCGTTTATTTCAGACAAGCAGTCCACGTTTGTGTTTTGGGTGCACATGTTAATGCCAGGTGAAAAGATGGCATCACCAGTCATCCCGGAGTGTGAGCCAGACTGACAGGGCAGACGAACTGTCTGGTTCAGGGATGCAGACTAGGGAGACTCAGCAAGGTTCAACTGGGGACCAGCTTTGAGCTTCCTAAATGCTGACAGTCCCCAGACCTGACCTCTGTGGGACGGAGCTGTCCCTCCTAGCTCGCTCACAGCCAGAGCCCCAGCGTTGTAGGTGACATTCATAGTGATGTTCCAAAACCCCCGACAATAGTCAATATCAGCAAAGCTTTTTAATTTTACACCGCACATGGATGTAGTTGCCATAGCTGAATTGATAGCTCTGTGTAAAGCTCGCCTTTCATTCGGAAATAACACATTTCATCAGCAGCTAGGAGACGTGTTTGAATACAACTGTTTCGATTGTGACGGTCAGCTGAACCCACACTTGGTGCGAACAGTGCTAAGAGTCATGATTTTAATAGGCTGTTGACTCACATGGCTGCTTGTTTTTGTCCAGAGGGGCAGGGAGGAGCTGAGGGAGGCAACGGCCTTGCTGACAGCCCAGCAAACATCCTTAGAGATCATCGTCAACATGTGCTGCTCTGACGGTGAGTCTTGTGGACGTGGACAGCAGTGCTGACCCCAGGCTCTTTTCATCAACGTTATTTCCTGTGACATGACCACCCAGTATTTGTGTTTGTCTATTAGAAAACCTGTTTTAACAACAAATACCTGTGATGATGTGCTGGGTAATGCTATGCGTGTGTCTGTTCAGACCCGTCTGACGATGAGTGGGAGGAGTCGTCGAGCAGCGATGAGAGCGACATAGGTCCAGACAGTCTCTGTGATGGCGTTTCCAATCTGATGTCTCCGCTGTGTTTGTCTGCGGAGGTTCACGGGGCCTTAATCAATCACAGCATCCCCGCAAAGGCAAATACCCAGCTGCTAGTTATCTGACGGCAGTTCATCACAGTGTCAGTTAAGACAAGCATGTGAACATAATTAAACTGTCATTGTAACCAGACTCAAGTATGGTTTTACATACGCAGTGAAGTGCGTCTGTCTTCTACCCCTGTGTGAACGCATTGAGTTACTCTGCCTGTGTTTAACAACCACTTTAAATGATAGAAGTTTCTCTTTATTGAAGGTCCTCCAGAAGACAGAGTTTCCTAGAAAGGAAGCCATGGATGTCTGCCATCAGAATTCCTCCTGGAGAAGCATCATAAAAAAGTAATTAGCTTACTCCTCTGACAGTTCTGACTTTGGTCAACATTTGTTTAAGGCGTTTTATGTTGTCTTTCTCTTTTCTTTAGGATGCAGCGTGTGCAGTCCCGGTCTCTGACATGTCTCCATAGCATTCTCTCCAGCATGGATGCAGAGTCTTTGGGAGGACCGGCAGCCCTGCAGGATGCAGCGCAGCATCTGTCTGCTCTGGTCTTTGGCGCAGCAGGTCTTACATCGATGATTGTTGTTTTGCTTTATTCTATGTTTGGAATCAGTTTTTGACTAGAAAGTCAAAACCTAATATTATAATGGGAGACGCAGTATGCTATGATGCAGTATAAAAGTGAAATTTGCTTCTTTTTTACCTATTAGAGATACCCAAAGACGAGGAGTTCCTCGAGGCTGTCATCAGTGCCATGAGGTCTCTCTTGCAGATGATTGCCTCCAAAAATATCCCCCAGGTAGAGACTGCATCACAGCCTCTGCTTTTCTTTTGTTTAAAAGTTTGCAAGGTATTTGTCAGTCTGGGTAGCTGAGGGTAAGACTTTTAGTCCCTGATGAGCCAATCTAAAAATGCAGGTTTTTTCCACAATGCATGTCAGTGGCAATTCAATTCAATTCAGTTTTATTTATATAGCGCCATTTTACAACAAAAGTTATCTCAAGGCACTTTACAGTGTAA
>JAUMHF010000017.1:19063491-19079302 GCA_032359275.1 Microctenopoma steveboyesi | reverse complement strand
CAAAATCCTTTGTATGTGTTAAATGTATTTATTTTTTTATTAATTATATGAACATAGTATGGATAAATGTATAATTAACATTAGAGCCCATATGTTTGAGTCCTATATTTGAAATGGGACATGTTGTGGGATGTGGGGTGGCACAGTAAAATACCACCTTTACTATTTAATTGGATCGTTTTCTTTTCAGTGACAGTTGTGTGAACAAGTTACTTTGGAAAATTGAGACCATTTTACAAGTCATATGGGAATAATCTTGTTTTAATACGTGGCTGGTCTACTTAGTTTAAAAGGGAGTTTTTTAAAAGAAACTATCAGCAACATACACTTCTTCAATATGTCAATACCCGTCATTGTTGTCAATGCAGTACAACACTTAACCTGTAGATGGAATCATTGCTCTAAGTCTTAATCCACACAGAGTTTGGGCTTGTATACTGCATTTAGATGGTTCATCGCTGTCATTTTTGTGATTTCATAGTATGCAGATATCTCAACAGAATGGACAGCTGCACATAGAAATCCAGTTAGGCTGAGTGCTTGCTGCCAGGGAGTAACGCATGAAAGCACAGATTGTCAACTTCAAATGTGTGAAAAATCACCCACACTAAAGCAAAACAAGTAGCCAGCAATAACTTCCACCTTACGTCTACTGTGCGATCATTTCCGCATCTGCAGGGTGTCCTGATCACCCACGAGCACGTCGAGACATTGAAGCATACGTGATGCGTGTTGAAACTTTAAGCTTATTATATTCGATGTTTAAAAGTACTCTTCCCTTTCATCTGTCATATGTACGGTTGTTTAAATGCAGTATAGAAGCGCTGGTCGTGTGGTAGACGGACGAGGGGAGATGAATAAAGTTAGCTACGCCATCTGAATGTCCACTGACCATCTTTGTTCACTGCAGAAGGCTTCAAACCCAACTGTACTCATAACGAAACGTTGTTTCTCTGCAGCTACAATTCATGCAATAAAAACAATACAACAAAACAACGTGGCAAACGACTCCTTGTTTTGTTTTGTTCTGACGTTTTGGTTCCTCGGTGGCATCGTGTTCGGGTTCACGTCCTACGAAGTACCTTGATAAAGAAAGTTACAGACAAGAAATGTACGCGAGGCTACGTTGATGTGCGCGTGGGTGTGCAGTGACAGAGGTGGAGGAGGGGCGTCGACGCTCGGAGCGGCGCGCGCGCAGACGGTTGGAGAAGAGGAGCACGGGGACCTCAGCACGCGCTGCCGCTCTGCGCCTCCAGGTCATCAGTGTGGGTTTATCTCCGGGCTGTTATTGAAAGCTGTCAGGTAAGACGCCGAAACTCAATTTAAAGTTAAACAATGGCCCCTGGTGGAACCGTTTCCACCTGAAACTCTTCTACCAGGTGCCACGGTGCTCAATGGAAGGTACATTGTTTCTGCGCTAAAGTAAAAACTATTAGGAAAACGTTTCCCCGCTGTCAGTAGCTTCTGCTTGGGTCGGAAGTCATACAAAGACGTGAACAGTTTAAAGTGGAAATGTGTTTGAAAAGGTTTTTTTGTGTCGCCGTTTCACCTGGTTGCTCTGGTCATCCCAAGTGTTCATGTCGAGGTTGTAGCATTTTGGCTGAACTACTTGAGTTGGTTATCGCGGCGGCTTCCTTCGCCTGAGCTGAGTGAGAAGTTCAACTTGAAAAGCTCCCTAACCTCACTGTGAGTGTAACGAGGAGCCCGTCGTTGAAGGTGATAACGTAACCTCGGCCAGCGGTACGTGCAGGCACCGAGCATCTTCGACAGAGCTCCAGTTAATATGAACCTAAAATCGTTAAATAAGGTAAAGCAGAAACTATGCCAAAGTACCCCGCGGTCATGACATTTTTACACGTTTTACAGCTTCATCTTTCAGATACTTGTTCAGGGGCAGGCTTGTACGCTGGCATTGTAGTGAAATGAAATCTCACTAAGTCTTCCAGTGCTCTTGTGTTGTCTCGTCTGTGACTCTGTGTTCTCCCAACTAAGCCTGACCCCAAAATATTTAGGGCTGGAAGTGTTTGTTTTTTACAACTATGCCAGCGTGCTGCCTCCCTGTCTACTGTCCAATTCGGAGTTGAAAGAGTTTATCTCTTCATATCATTTCCCAGAACATTATTCTCATGGGCTTCACTGGACTAGCAACTCTGCTGCACTTCCAGTGCCTTCTTCATTCCAAAGTCACAAACAACTTTAGGATCCTTGTAAAAAGAGAAGCATTAAAACAAGACTCATTCAACAAAATACAAATGGCAGGAGACTTTTCAAATTACTATTTTATTGCAGCTGATCTTTTATTGGTCTTCACCTCCTTGCTTCACTAATGCCTTAATAGTAACTTAAACCAGAAATCTACTGTATAAGAATATTTTTTAAAATGTTACTAACCACATTGTTTTATCTTTAAGATTTATAATAGAGTGACACTTTACTATGGGGCTGTGCAGTCAGTCACTTTTAATTAAATGATCATAATGAAATGGTTGTTTAATCAATTTCGGCTTGGAAAATGTGTGTGTTTTTCTTTCCGGGGTTTGAGATATCCACATCACAGATTTCTGCAATCCAAGTTAAATCTGTTCGCCTGAATTATGTTAATAATGTTCACAACACTGACAAATTAGTCTGGATTACCTTTTACTATTAAAGACACATCATGAATTGTTTGAAATGTAGTTTGTGTCTGTGCACCACGGTGGCTACAGAGAGCCATAGTTTTATGGCTACCTCGAACATAAATACATTCAGGGCTATATGTGTTGTTTTGCGGTTGACAGCTGTCAAGTAAACTAGCAGCTGAGATCAATGTGAGCCTCACATTGTTAACCCTTGTTTTTTTTTACATTTTGCATACTTCTAATTTTACAGGTCAACTAATGCAACCGCTGTGTGTTGTGTATGTGGCTGTACAAACATATATTCCACCTGCTAACTACTAATTTTATTCTGCATAGGAGAATGCATAAATTCTGTTGCTCACATGCACATAATGCCTAAATAGTCTGTGAAATAATTTAATCTTGTCACATTAATGTGAGTATTTCAGTCCTTGTTCAAACATGATTTGTTTTTTGCAGCTTCTTGTACCATTTCCTGAAATATAGTTTAAAGTGAAATGTTTTCCTGGCAATATTGTGCGTTTAAACACTGGATAAAAAAAAGCAGCTCTGAGGTTTCTCAAAAGTTCAAATAAAGATTGGGAAGCTGTACAAAATGTTGGCCTTTTGTTTCTAGAAAATTAGAGTGTAGTTCTGCTGATTAAAGCTGTTTACTAAAACGAAATACTTTTGCAGTGCTATTTGCACTGTAAACTGAAATTCTTGTTTTAAGATTGCAAACAATGAGAGTATGAAAACTGTATAAACCCTGAGATTGGATGATGAGGATTCCTGAAGCTGTAATTCCATATAGATTATAGGATTGTAATAGTGAATTATAGTATTTCTGATGCTATAATTTATTACAATTGGCATCATGTTTTTGTCCATGTGGAGCACACATAGCTTCACCATCTGCATAAGGATGACAGGCATGTGTTTTGGGTTACATCACTAATCCCTTTGTCAGTTCGGCCATAGTAAATGGAAGTAGCATGTGTGGCTCGAGTTAGTTTTCTGTGGTAAGGACAGAGTTCAATCACTTTTTGAATTTATCAGTTCTGCTATTTAAAATGGCATTAAATTGTTGGTCACGGATCAGCGAGTCAATGCAGTGCTGTAGTTAATAGCTGTCACAATTAACAATTGTGACTCATTTATATCATTTGTTAGTTGTGGGAGGTTATTTATTGTGATGCTGTGTTTCATTCTGTCATAATGGAAAGTTTATTGACTTAGACAGATTTTTGTTGAATCTGGACATAGTGTTGAATAAAACAAAAATTTAATAAAATAAATTCAAATGTTATTTGTCACATATAGTTACAGTGTACAACGCAGTGAAATGTGATCTTCTGCATTAAACCCATCCCCCCTTGGGGCGAGCAGTGGGCAGCTACAGGCCGCGCCTTGGGAGCTAGCGCTAAGTGTCTTACTCAAGGACACACCTGGAATGGCGAATGGGCTGGGGGCCGTGGCCCGGAATCGAACCTGCGACCTATTGCATCCCAGCCTCATGCATTAACCCACTGCTAGTGTTGAGCGTTTAGCAGCGCTGACTTACACATGCATGCAAAATACGTAGGAACAGATTGTAACTGTTTAGAGTGACGACAGTGTACTATTTTCATCGTTGTCTCCTAATAACCAGTGGTCAAGTGGTTTTGTGTTCCTGTTTCCCCTTTCATGCAGCCTCAGCTGAGCATATAGACAGCATAAAGCAGTGGCTCCTGTACTGTTAATGTTCTTTGGTGTGTTGTTTATCTGCTCATTCTTTTGCCAGATTTTGTGGCAAAAGATTTATTTTTCTCCTTTTTAAAGACTAATATGTTTGCTTAGTTGCCTGAGTCCTATTGCTCTGCTAATACTAAAGAAACTCATCAGTGTTCAGATTTGTTATTTTGCACATCATCACTTATGCTAAAGAGAAGAATGCTGGTCATTTCACTTGAATTACTTAAACACACACACACACACACATATATATATATATACACACACACACACACAGATTGGTTGATGTACAGATGCATTTTCTCAGTTGCATTTGACAGTGATAGTGACCTTGACAGGAAATATGGGGAACCTCCACAGGAAATGTGAATGGTTTTCTTAAGAAGTAGAGTTGACACCATCTGTCAGGCAGAATGACACACACTATCAGTATCCTTTTTTATCTGTAGCTTATTTGTCTTTACTAAGTGAAAATAAAAAAACAAATTTTTTACACAGTTATTCTGTGTGATCATAGCAAAATATCAATTCACGTCTGATTTGTTGCATTAATATTGCAGTAAACTGTGTACATCCCCCAAACAGCTGTGATGTGATATTTTTCTCTCATCTTTTATGCTCACCTTCTCTCATCAATTTTTTGTGTCTGCGCTCTGTCTCCCTGTCTTTTGTACTGTCTCTCTTCCCCATAAGGCTTGAAATGAAGAGGGTTTCTCTTGGTGGACTGGGTGCCTGTCCTAGAGTGCACACTCTATGAGTCTGGTGCTTTCACTTTTTGCACTAATCCTAAAAGTTTGTAATGTTAATTTGTTTTATGTTCATAAATGCTATGTATATATGTGGAAGAGGAAATGAACCTGAACACATTCAGGTGTGGAAGATTGGAACATTGGAAGACAAAAGAAAAAGCATATGTGACATTGTAATTTTGTGGTGGTGTAGTTAAGGCATTTAAGTTGGCACAGGTTCCTACTTTTAGCTTCAAACATCACCTCGAAATTATTTCTGACACAGTGTATTCATAATACACTTTTGACAGCCCGTCAGATGATGTAAATATGGGCACAAAACATTGGTCATCAGATCATCATCAGTGATTCAACCTACTTTCCACCATGCAGACTGGAACCAACAACACTCTGGATTGTTTTTAGGCTGCTTAAGCTGGTTTGATCTATTTAAAGTGAACCCAACGTCATGTCAATACGTGTCGGTCCAGTATGTGAGAGTGTTGGGTGGAGATGACCTTTACTTGGTTGATGCCTCTCTCCATTTTTCACTCCCAGGATTTCCCTCCATATTGTGCTGTAAAACCATAGGAAGCTTCCCTGCTGTAGAAAACACATGAACAGGATGCCACTGGGACCAGGTTCTTTAAAGTCACTCAAGGCTCAAAGGCCTCTGTCATTGACGTCATCAAATCTGTGGGAGACTCGGTCTCAGTGTCCAGTGGATTCTGTTTGCTATTGCTTTTATTTTTCTTAATGGTGAACATTTATTTTACTTACTTTAACCTTTGGACGCTTTGAAAGACAACACTCTTTGTCAGTTTTCAGCCACACAAAGTCAAGCTGTGAAAATCGGTTAATTCAAATTGATAAAACCATCACTGATATTAAGCACCACACTTCTTGCTGCAGACTAGATTGATAACACATGAGATTCTAGAATCTACAAGTAGATTGAAACCGGGTACAAATTTAAAATGAAAATTGTCCCACATGTACACTTTGTACTGTACATTTTTTATTTTTGCACAGTAGATTTGTCAACTATCAAAGGTCATGTGGAAGTTGTTTGTTTAGCTGCAGTCTCTAGCTAGTCTTAGAGATGCTGACATAAGGGTTGGGCGATATATCTAATATATTCAATGTATCACGGCTTGTTGCATGTGCGATATTCTAAATGACTGTATCGTAACTATCGAGTATAAACTTGCCCAGCCCTAGCTGACATCATCCGTACACACTGGACATTAGCAGTACATTCAGTTCCTAGCAGAATAATTAGTTATTTTTTCTTTCTGTCCCCATTGTGGGACCTGTTGTGATCAATGTGAGCAGAATTTTATCAAACCTTTAAATGTGCAAATTGTTTGTTAAAAAATGTCATGGAAACCAGTGATTGCAAACCATTGCTCTCTGTAACATGCTGACCTTTTAGACTTTCTGCCAATATGCTATTATAAGCACTTTTGGGCGTATGTATTTGCTTGCTATATACTTGCTTGAACTCCAGCAGAAGCTTTGCTCCATCACCAATATACGAGTGCATAATGGTTTTTGATTCACAAAACTGGACTCTTTAGAAAAATATTCTCTCATTGCAGCGGTGATCTGATTAGCACTGTAGACGTGCATACGGTTGTTTTTACATGGCAATTTATATTTTGCCAATGAGTTGGCCCACGTAAAGCTACACACACCGCTGCTGTTGGTTTCTATGGTGATATTTAAAATTTTACGCCTACTGATGTTCATGTGCAGCATCCCTGCACACACGTTGCAGCACATTTGACCTGAACACATCTACTTCTTGGTTTGTTCAAGTGCCATTCATTTAATGTTCTTCTGAGTGAGCTCTTCTGCGGAAATTGGTTTCGTCTACATTGGTGTTTTTTCCAGGGGCACGTGCTTCAAAATTTGCTACTCGTGCTAAAAATGGTTGCACTGTTTCACCTGGAGTGTACATTGTTGGTCGCTTGTTTTATTGTATTTCTATTGTGTGTTCTGTTGACTAAATCAAGCCTGTAATTTTCAGTCACACTTCAAGACTGCTAATGTATCTTGCTCAGAAAAGGTTTTAAGGGGCATACCCTCTTTTACTTATGCTGTTTGGAGAGGATCAGTGCCAACAAGATGGGATGCATTGGAGTGCCATTAGAGAAATACCTCTTCACCCTATTGTCTGTTAAATTGTTCCATTTCCTGGGCACCTTCTCCGCCCACAGCCCTTTTGTGAAAACACTAATTACAGTCTGCCTTTAGCAGTTCAGTGTTAGGATGTGTTTCTGTGCAAGCACATTTAAACAGAATCATTTATTTATAACTAGAAATATACAGTACAATCAATCATGCACTCAGACTTCCTAAACCTAGCATAATATGCACTGGCATAGGTTATGGTTTTATATGTATTCATATATATTCAAATAACCTTGCGAGTGTGTTGTGTGTACATTTAATGTCATGTTAACTGTTGAAATACCCTTTGGCCAGTGTGAGTTGATGCATGCCTTCTGCGAATGCTCGTTTGAGTGTGGTTAGTAAAGATGTGTGGGTGTCTTGCTTTCTGTCTTTTTTTTTTTCCCCATTTCAATTTCAGTGTATTTTGTACTTGCTGTGGTTCAAGGACATTACGTAATGCTTATGAGAGCACCCCATGTGGAGAAGTGCCATTGAGACACTGAGTTTGCAGAACTCGGTTTAGAGCTGAAAAATAGCTTACCTGTAAAAGACATTAGTAACTAAGGATACTAGATGAAGAGAGGAATTTGCTTTGCAACAGACAACTATCAGGAATGACAAATCTTTAACTTTGAGGTTATGCATTTTGAAGACTTGATGGATATTCGGAGAATGTTAATATTTAAGAGATGCTGAAGATGTTGCAAAAATTACTTGTCTCACAGTTATGACGAACTGCTGTGACGTTTGTAACGTTGTAGTAATGTACACAGGGCTGCACTTGGTGAATGCTGTTTTATATTATTGTACTAGTATGGGCATTTGCTCTGCCAGAAATGTGTAGTGTCTGCATGCCACAGGGAGGCTTGTGGCGCTTTGTTGTTTTAACAAGCCACTCATTGTGCTCAGCTGGTTAATGAGTTATTAGCCAGGATTGGCTCTCTGTTAGAGAAAAAGTGCCTCTGTTCATTTGATAGGTAGATGACCAATCAAATGAACAGAGGCCCTATGATACAACTATGGTTAGACTGGGGCTGGCTGGCAGCACCAATGCAAACTGCAAAATATTATATATATATATATATATATATAATGTAGAATTGAATTTGTAAGATGATTATAAAACTAGAACTGCAAGCAGTTATAAAAGAGGTCCAAGCGACTCTGTGCCTACATAATCCCTTGTAAAGTGTACATCTAACAAGAGTATGAGGAAACAAGGGAGGATAGGGATATACAAAGTACAAATGAATATAGACCTGGAAGCAGCTGTCAGGTGTGACGCAGTCTAAATGGACGAATTCAACGTACTTTAGGCGTGTGAGGTTGACAAAGTTGCAGAGTGCACAGCAACAGGTTAGAGGACGAACGCTTTGCTGTTCTGAGCACTGTTAGCAGAATCCCACTGAGAAACGTTTTACATTTCCATAAAACATTATGTGCCCTGAGCCTGCATCATGTAGTGTTCTCCTACACGGTGTAGAAAGAGTTTCTTTACTGTCTCATGCATTGAAACAAGACCACATTTGTGTATGTGCCTGGCAAAGACAGCAAATAAAACATTACAAAATATTCTGTGTCGACTATAACCAGTTAGCATTAACACAGTAAATGACGGGAAATCCAACTCTTTCGCAAGCTTCAGCTCTTCAGGATCGGCTCCCTTAGAAGAGCCGGTTCTTACCTCAGTCTGTCTTTCTATGTAATTGGCCAGAGTGTGCCACACGCACCTAAACATAGCCAAAAACAAATTACATGAAACATCTTATCTTTTAATCTTTTTGAGACGATCATCAACAATATACTATCTCTATGTCAAACAATAATGTCTCTGCTTTATCTAACCCTAACGGAAAAGGTTCTAAACCTTAAGTGACATTATATCCCACATCAAGCATCCCCTCTCCTATTCGAGTAAAAATGTTATATATTGTTACTGGTGGTGTGGAGAAACGCTAAGTTTAAGGCCAAGCTTTAATATCGATTGAGTGTAATAGGGATATATAAATTTTGGCCGTGCTGTATTGTTTGCGATCTGGAATTTAAAACGTGTTGACTTTAAGAGTGCCACCTATTGGTGGTAATGTTATTTTTGTTTGTGACTAAAGCATAAAGGTTTCAAAAGTGTTGACATTTAGGCTAGAAAAAGGCAAAAGATTGCCACCATATAATGAATTTTAGCATTGTTAGCATTAAGCAAACCCATAAAAAAGGGATGAATGTAGGGTGGTGCCCTAACTATTAATCTGGACTTTGGTTAAAATCTATCGCCTCCGCTCGCTTGGACCCCTAATAATTGGCATCATATTTGATAATTGTATAAATTGGAAAATAAAAATCAGGCGACAATCAGTGACAGGATTGTTCTTAACTAAATATCTTTGTTTTTTGATTGTTGCCTAAACAAAAGCAAAGATTTGAAGGGGTCTTCTTTGATACTTATGGTATTTTTTGACACTTTATATACCAAAATAGTAATTGATTACTTAGGAAAAAATGCAGATGGATCCATAGTGAAAAAAAAAATTATTTGCAACTCCAATATGGTTTAACTTTGACATGTGCAATCAAGTCCTCCGACATACAGTTATGTGAAAATGCTGCAGTCTGTCCCTTACTTTTAAAATTGACGGCCAATATGACGGCCTGGTAGCTCAATGGGTTAAGCGTCAGACTGGGATGTACAAGGTCGTAGGTTCGAATCCCGTCTGACTCCTAATCCATCCCCTACCAGGTGTGTCCCTGAGCCAGACACCCAGCGCTAGCTCCATGTAAGTCGCTTTGGATAAAAGCGTCTGCCAAGCAAAGTAAAGTAAGTAAAGTAAAATTACATTTTATTGATGCATCTACGTACTAAAGATTACAAGGGGCTTTGGGTTTTGGGATAATCTACAGTCGCATATATCTTTTAAAAATCAGATATTACATTTAAGGCAAAACATGGCTGTAGATGCTTTAATTGTGCCTGTATCTTAAGCAGTTCTCTTGTACACGTAAGTAGTCTTGCAAGTTTACTGCTGATAAGAAGGATATAATAATATAATAGTTTTTTACCATTGTATATTGATGGGGGAGAAACCAGACTAATTAATAAACCAGACTAATTAATAAATGCCAATATTCATGAGTTCATCTTCAGGTTATTGGATTTACTGTACTTTACTTTGCTTGGCAGACGCTTTTATCCAAAACGACTTACAAGGAGCTAGCGCTGGGTGTCTGGCTAAGGGACACACCTGGTGGGGGATAAACTAGGCGTCAGACAGGGTTTCAAAAATGCGACCATCTGCATCCCAGTCTGACGCTTAACCCATTGAGCTACCAGGCCGCGCCACTGTAGTTAAATTGTGTGCCATGTCATGTCTTTAACCCAAGGTACTGCTGGGATTAAAGAACCAAGGAAATGATGGCGTGTGTGACATTTTAAAAGTATCCTGTGAAAAATATTTTTAATTTGATCAATTTTATCATGCTGTGGCATTCATGGCAAAGATCTGATTTTGATTTTAGACTGTCATACAAAAGGTTGCTGTCCCCATTCAAAAGAATGTTATTATGTTAAATAATTATGGCTAGCAAGACTATCCCATGACACTATCCTGTCTTCTGCCTGCCTGAAATTACATTTAGAACATTTTAGTGTAAATTATTTATGTTGAGTATTGTCGCTGCTTCATTCTCATTTGTGTGTCCATAACTCAGTAATAAATGTTTGGTTCCTTACTGTTAACGTGTACCTTTAAATCAGTGGTTGCTTTCAACAGCATCCATTTGAGACCAACAGTGCAATGGTTACAGGTTCCCTTTTTATGAAGCTGTCCTTGTAGTGTTGCTAGGGAAATGAGCAACGGTTGCCAAGGAAGTGAGATGGTGTGCGGTCGACTGTATATCTCAGGGTAGTATGGTATTGTCGGCCTTCACTTCAGAGAGCTATCAGAGCACTAAAAGCCTGTATGCAATTTTGAAATTTGAACACTGTAGAAATGTATTAAGATTTGAATTAATGAAAAAGAACAGAAAAGAAGTGTGCAAAAATGAATCGGAGGGCAAAAAATCTTTGTATTTGTTCTGTTGGCTCATTTACTTAATCCTCAGTGCAGTTTAAATAGATTTACAGTAAAACGTTAACAATTCTTTGTAGAAACTGAGACTTGCTAAACTGTAGGTTGTGAAGTTTTTTAATTACACTAATACAGAACTTGTGGCAACATGCTGTAGGACATGTTTGTTCGTTGACAGCTTCAAACGCTCAGTGTTCTTCTTTCAGACGAAACCTTTGTGACGCAAGAAAGTGTGTTTCTCAATGCAAGGTGATAAGAAGATCTGGAAGGTCAATAGTGATGGTTTAGTAAATGTAGTTTACCTGCCCCTGAATGGAAGTTTACAGTATTACCTAAATGTTATGTTAGTTAAATTACTTTTTCATATCAACGTATGCCATGAAAAGATCAAAACCATGGGTTGTGTGTTGAAACATCTTAATCTCAGGGCTTCATGTCAAAAAGTAAGCAAAAACATAGATTGGATTGGATAATTTTTCCTGCAGTACACTGAAAATGGATAAGTTTGTTCACTTTGAATCTGTTCCTCATGCACTATTTGATGTTCAAAGCTGTCTAAAACCATTCCTAATAATTGGTGTCTCAGAATCTCAGAATATTTTATTGGATGAGTACTGACTTAAATAAAGCCAAGTTAAGTTTTTTTCAATGGTTTTGTTCCGGAAGCCTTACATACTAGGGCTGCACGATCTAGAGGAAAAATGTTGTGTTGTTATTATCGAGATCGACGTTGCATTATGCGATTACAATTTGATTATGGAGAACTTGTGTTACAAATGATGTTAAAAATTATGATTTTTTTTGTTAAACCCTTTTCTGCTTATCATGTACTGTCCGTTTTCTGTCACAACTACTGAAATTTCCCACGTGTTTGACAAATTATTAGTTATATTATATTATCTAAAATGAATATTGTATATTTAGTTCAAACTATAGTAATATTTACACATTTCAGTCTTGATGTTTAATTTCAGTAAGTAAGTTGTGTTTGGTAAGAGCATTTTGCAAATATTACTACACAGAACTCATTCATGATTATTAGATCAATTCAAAATCACTCTTCAAGTTAAAACTATTTTATAACTGAATATGATAATTATACATGGGAACAGAAATCTCTGTTGTCTCTGTCATAGTGCATACTATGGCGAAGCTGCGCTTCTTTTGAATAAAAAATATCTAATCTAAAAAAGATAATTTCTGACATTTTTTGTGGGGGGTTCTCTATCGTTTATTATTATATATATTTATTACTATTTATACCTACCCATTATAATACCTACCCATTATAATACCTACATGGAGTGGAAGTGAGAGAAATTTTCTTGCTGTTAATAATACAGACGTCCTGAGACCTACAATATTACTCTGTCAGCTCTCCTAAGAGTGATGATAAATGTGCAGCGTTATAGCTGAAAAAAATGGGTGTTCAGCACATTAACAGTGGATCTGAGTGGATAGGGAAGTGAAAATAGGCTGTTTCAACTAAACAAGAAGTAGACAATCTGCATATCTGCCTAAATCTGTAACAGCGGGGATATATGCTGTTTCTAGTGTGTATATTAAGCTAGGCTAGACAACTAAGTGTGACACGCATACATGTTACCGTGTTTTAGTTTATTCTGCTTGTTTTGATTAGTTATTTTTTGGATACCTGTTCACCATCACCAAACTTTAAAACCTTGCCCACCATTTGCTTACCTGGGCCGCCGTTGATACTTGCATGGAGAGAAGGATGTGTTGATAATTTTGTGTCAGTGCAGCACACATTGAGACTGAGTCATATTCGGGAGGGGCTGGAATGAAACTCTAAAGCCAGTCCCTTTGAGGAATCCTGCAAAGCAGACAGATGCTCAATAGGAGTAACCTTGACTCCATCCAAGCTAGCCAAAAACTCCTCCACTCAGCCACAGAAACCCCAGGAAGGGTGCTCCTGCCTGCAGACATTCCTGACTGTGTGGCTGTTCAGCAGCGATGCATTCGTACACATTCCTTGGCTTGCAGTGGCAAAACATAGGGGGTGGCTTTTACAGAACCAGTAACTCTAGCTGTGCCCTACACCATTTGGTTGCCTCCACTAGAGAGTCCAAGTAGCAGTAGCGTCACTGATGAACACAGAGCCAACATCAAATAAGAGTTCTCAACGAAAGTAAGATGTCAGTTGCATGAAAGGTCTGGCAAGGATACAGATAGCATATGAGTGCTAATGAAGACACTTGGTTGAGAAACAAAGATGTTGTTAGTTAAATCCTCGGGCTTCATCCACTCCAGTCATCCATGGCTCTCAGGAGGCATTTGAGGTAATGAGATCCCTCTGTGCTCGTTCTGCGTCACTCCTACTGTCTGACCTCTCAGCTGCTGCACAGCTGTAATTGAAGGCTTACCAGAATGTGCCATGCCCTGCAGCACTTATAGCACATACGTCAGCATTTATTTTTTCTGTTACACATATACGTGTATGCTTTTTTTAGGACCTCTACTCATGCATGTTCCTAGACAAGTGGGCAATAATTAACAGTCTTAACTAAAACTTACCAATTTATCATATGTTGGGGAAATGTGTACTGTTTTTCTGCCTGTCCTCACTAGATGCACCAAGCAGCCGTACCTCAGCATCACTAGGCCAGCTCCAGTTCACAGGTTTATGACTTGACCTAGCACCTATGTTTTGGCATAGAATGAATCTGCTGGACACGAGTAATGTAACACTACTTATTATGAACCAACAAGTTCAATAGTTTAATGCACAAATGCACATTAACACCTCTGACAAGACTCCTGTTTCATAAGAAACTTTTTGAGGGTTGAGAGATCGTTGCTCACTGTGTTGCTCACCTTACTTGTAATAGCACCTTTTGCTGTGTGTCTAAATCATGTTGTTTGACTCTGGCTGGATGGCACACATTTATTCAAGAGCGTGTGCAAGGGTTCTCAATCAGGGTGCATTTGACAACACTCACTTCCCTTCTGTGTTCGAGCCAGTACCAGGCAGCTGTTGTAGTCTTTGCAGACAAACCTACTCCTCCTTTCATGCACACCTCTGTCATGTCAGGGTCAAAACCACATACTTGCATGCTCTTATGCTAACCATCGCTGTTTTGCATCTATCTCCGCTATCTCCATGTTGAGGTTGTCCACCTCCTAAAAGTCTGTGCATGGACAAAATACATACCAATAGTTGACTGGTAAAAAAGGTCTAAAGGCAAAAGAGGGCTCACATTTCATTCACAACCAGCAAAGCAGTGTGCTGGGCATTGCTGTATAATCAGTTTATCAGTTTAAATGTATCATCCTCATGTTTCTTGTAAATGCAGTACTACAGATTACTATACTATGGGCATAAATACATTTATTTCAAGAATCAAAAGAAAGCTAACATAATGTAGATAAGACATGAGTTTCTCCTTCACCCCCCATATTGCATCCTCCTCTGCACAGATGCTTTGACTAACAACAGGCTTGTGCATCCCTCCTGGCTTCCCACCCACATGCATAAACAGTTGCTTTACAGTGGTAAAAACTGTTTTCAAGAGTCACTTTATCTGCTAGAATACTCTGGTAAACCAGAACATGGTATAACGTCAAACTTTACTAAATTGTGCTTGCAAAGCTTCCTGAGCTTTGCAAATATCTGTAACAGCTATAGAAAAGAAAAGAAAACTAGTTAGGGGGAATGGCACACATGAAAAAGGAGCAAGTTCAGGCAGGCCTCCAGTGATCACAGAATCAGAGAACAAGTTCATTCAAGTCATGCGTCTATGACACGCTTGATAACTGCCATTGAAATCAAACTAAATGGAATGCTACCTGTACGTTTAGCTTACTCATAGTTGTATGTAGGGTTTTAGCCAAACAAGGAAACGGTCTGGTTTGTTATTGGTTTAACATTAATTTGTTAATGCTAATTGTATTATTACATAACCCAACCCTTAAAATTCCTCACATCACCCCTTATTTCCCACCCCTACTTCTGACTTTTTTCATTTAAGTACAGTTGGCCTGGTTAATTCATTCAAATTTTTATGATGCCATATTGTTTTCCCAGTTGATTGTGCTTGTTATTTGATATGTCTGCCTATTGCAATATTTAACTTTACCTTATTTTTCTTAAGAAATAATTTGACATAAATTGACATTCATTGTTTTATTGACCCATGTTGGGTATCAAAGAATCCATAGGTCCCACATCCACTTCATGTAAGCTCATTCACTGGGGTTACTTGTATAGTAGCATTCCAACAGTCCCTTGTTCTCATCTTTTGTTAGCATGTTTCCAATGCTTCTGTCAGACACCTTGAAGACAGTCAGAGGGGAGCATGATATGCAGCAATGAGTTGGAATGTTATTATAGCCACATGATTTTATACAGGTCCTTTTCAAAAAATTAGCATATTGTGATAAAGTTTATTATTTTCTGTAATTTATTGATAAATATTAGACTCATATATTTTAGATTCATTACACACAACTGAAGTAGTTCAGGGCCTTTCATTGTTTTAATATTGATGAT
>JAUMHF010000017.1:19031278-19062361 GCA_032359275.1 Microctenopoma steveboyesi | reverse complement strand
GTCTAATGTTTAGCAGTAAATTACAGAAAATAATGAACTTTATCACAATATGCTAATTTTTTGAGAAGGACCTGTATACACTAACACAAAAATAAAATATCACAGTCATGGTCTTTGCATAGCCTCACTCAGGGAATTTTAATCCCCTCAATCTAAAAGCTTTAGTCTAATGTCACACTTATGCCCCACTGTATTTGAACATTAGACTGACCAGAGAGTCGCTATTTTGTACTCCAGTTAAAGCTGTGTGGGAATTGGAGAGCTTATCTTAGTCATGCTATTTAATTTAAGTATACCTTCAGTAGTATTAAACTTACTTTCTTTCTTGCTTCTAAATTATTCATGGTAGGTAATGTACACTCACTGACCACTTTATTAGTTACAACTGTACAATCTAACACAATTGAACAGAGCAAGTCTGCCATGAAATGTACTTTTACATGGTTATAATTTCTCAGCTTTTGTTGAAACTGTCAGGTCATAATTCCGCTATGTTTTATTACTGATGTCATTGTGGCTGGAGTTCTAGTGCGTGCGTTATATTATGATGACTTGCCGTTCTATTTCCATAAAGTGCTTGCTTAAGTGGGACTGTTGGGTTTTCCATAATATTATGTATTTACCTATTTTTGAAAGGTCCTAAACCTTACACTGTAAAGTGCCTCGAGATAACGTCTATTGTGAATTGCAGCTATATAAATAAAATTGAATTGAATTGAATCAAATTGAAATAAGGGGGCAAAATATTTCAACAAATAAGTAAGAGATTGTATCAGTGTAGAAATTACCAGACATAGTCATTAGACATTAAACTTTATGTATAAGATCAGTACTCATAAGTGCTATATGTACACTATTTTTCTACGTACTTCATAGGGCTTATTAGCCATCAGATTCAGTGGCTAATGGCCAGTGTAGAAATGATGTCAAACAAAGCAAAGAAAAATTTATATTTATGATCATAATAATCACAGGTTTCCTTTAAGAAACACATATTTGCGATATATTATGCCAATGATTATTTTAACAGAGCCATTCAAAACCTAGTTCAAAACATTTGTATTACTTTTGATATTAGAATATAGATCAAATTCCTGATAAACCTGAGAATCAGTCACAGAGACAACAAGATTCTGTTGTCTTGACAGCGAGATTTGAGAATGTGTTCAAATCTGTTTCAGTTTGACCAAGTGTGGAGTTGTGCTCCCTTACACTCCAGCCAGTGATGCCTGCCGGCTAAAACCTGACCTAAGTGACCCGCTAGAAGTTGAGGTTGCATCGGCAGATGTCTTTTTTGTAATCATTAAATAATCATACACAGCCTGGTGGTTGCATTTTAAAAGCATTTTTAATTTGAACTCTGCTGTTTGAGAATTACGTTCTAATAAATTGCCACAATTAAATCATGTACACACATGCTATCCAGTTTCCAAAAGAAGATTTGTTACCTCCCATTTTCCTTGTCAGATTGTGTAATATATATTATATAATTCGATTGTCATTGTGGTGTGTAAATCACTGCTGTCATGGCCCCATTAACCTCAATTTGTTTTTAATGTGGTACAAGACCTCGCCCTGTTACACAAACACCAATAAGCTAATAATAAGAATCTAAAATATATTTGCAGACTAAAGGTTACAGGTTTCAGGTCAGATTAGACAGTATTTTACTGTATGGTTAGTCAGCTACATGTTTCAGCCTTTACTGTCAAGAGTTCTGCTATGAGCTTTAGTGATTTCACAGAGAAATACTTAATTATCGTTATTTTATTATGTATTCCATATATTATAGATTTTCTTTTCGTTTCAGTCATTTTTTTCCATGAGAAACAGAGAAATAGTAGGTCATTATAAAGTTACAGCATATCTTTTAGTGACTATGCCACAGGATGCAAGTCAGACAGCACAGATTACGGAGTGGCACACACACACACACACACACACACACACACACACAAGCAGAAGAATTGTTTGCAGGTCAAATCCATTACAGCTCTGTATTGATTTTGTTATAGCTAAAATCTTTGCAGCGTTGCCCATTCCCGTTGTCTGTACTTCTCCAAGATAACAGTGTTTAACGAGCAGGGCGATCATTCAAATATGTTTTCCGCTAATCATGCCTGGCAACTGAAGGTGAACAATACTTGACCTCTTTGTAGCATCATAGGGCCCCTCTCATAAGAGAACTGCGGCCTGGTTTGTAAATACACTGGACTTCTTTATGGAACTGAACATTAACTATGCACTAGCGTTTACATGTACAGTAGGAATCATGAAGAATTTTGAAACAACACTAGATATGACAGTGGTAAATAAATAAATAAAAATGCAACAGATGGCCTTGTCAATAAGCCAGGCTTTACGATGGCTTGGAAAATTACCATCATCAGGCTGATTTGAAGCAGCCAGCCTGTTTCTGTTGCAGGAGCTCAGTATGACATCCATGTTAGGTTTTGTTTAGCTGTGTAAACAGCTCTCAACTGTGCTGTTGCAGATGTTAAGGTTTCTTTTGAATGGTCGTGCTGAAAGTAAACTGGCTGGCGTACTAAGGGGTAATTATGGTTTTCTTGTTGGTGGTGGTGGTGGAAGGGGCCCTACCACCCCACAGTTATAAGATGGAGCAGCTCTCATTATGTAACCTGAAAAGGGGATGTGGCTGGCTACACCAGCTGGAAACAATGGTCTCTCTCACTGTGCCACATTCTTTCACCCCATTTTCTTCTCAAGTCTTTTTTCTGGTGTGTATTTTGGAAAGAATTAAACAAAAAGAAATACAAATTTCCATGAAGCCACTATTTCAGTGTACATTATTGTATTTTAGCATATATAAAACATTTAATATAAAAATTTTAGCACAGACCAAAATATAAAGATACTGCACTGGAAATGGCAACTACTGTTAAACTTTACTACATGTTTATCAGTACATGTACAGTACGTATTAACATGTGATACTAAGTCAAGGGTTCAGAGATCAACAGTAAGATCTGTTGGCTGCTCTTTACAGCAGTTATCCTTGACATTTTATTCCTGGTTGATTGGGTGACACCGTGGTTACTGTGGTAACAAGCAAGTGCATTTTCTTCAATGGGCAGCACTTCTTGAGCAGCAGGTAATTACAGAATGCATTGAATGGTTGTTTTAGCAAAATTCTCACCATAAATGATAAGAAAAGGGATTTGGGTTCATGGAAAGTGTAAGAATTATCACTATTGATTATACATTTACTAATTTCCTCATAATAGTTTCTGCATCACTATTTATTGTTTAATAAAGTGTTTCTGACATAGTTGTCGATTGGGTTGGCTACACTGCTTCATTTGCACAAAAGAAATAGTATGTATTAACACATCATTACATTGTTATTCAGCTTGACTTGATGGCCAACACTAGGGAGACCTGGTGTTTCCAGTAAAAAACCCAACGCAGGATACACACGCACAGGACTTTTTAAACTTGTCAATTGAAGTTCAAAATTTGGTAATAAAATGGATCTGGCCAAAGTAAAAAGTGAGCTACTTTTGGCTGCTTCCTTTTGAGGGTTGCCACAGCAGCGCATCTGCCTCTGCATATTTGATTTAGCAAGGATTTTACGCTAGATGCCCTGCCTGATGGAAACATTCCCATTTATACGTGCTTCAGACTGGCACTGTAGCTGGACCCAGACATCGCCAAGCTTGGGGTTCTTAGACTATTAGGAATTGCCTACTGCTCCACCATTCCCAGTATGCATCTGGCCAAAGTAAGGAGTCTTAATGTGCCTTAAATTTGTGATTTTACATTTATATTTTTAAGAAACCTTTAAACAACATCTTTCCCCTTTGGTTTATTACAGGTCCTTATCTATTTAAAATTCAATTAACAACACAATGAAGGGTACCAAATGTGAACGGGTCTGAAGCCACTGTAAATGCTTTGTGCTGACATTATCTACAGATGACTTGGGTGAAATATGTTTGCTTTGTTTGTTTGGAGGTGTTGTCAAACCCAAACAGCATATGAGAACCATATGGCTTAGCCTAATCCAATCAATGCTATTTCAATATTGGATTTGCACCATGGCTGACATGTTTAAATCTAAATTGTATGTATTTTAAATGAATAAACCTCTTTTAAACTGCTGTTACTACAAAGCAAGTAAATTAGCTTTATTTGCGGAAGTGCCATTCTGCTGTAGTTTGTGAAAGTAAATGTGAAACACTTCTGTGGCTCATCTGCTTATCTGCTTCTTGTTTTTGTTATGAGCTCTGTTGCCTGTTGTTATTTTCTCTCTTCTTTCCACTCAACCCAACCGGTCGAGGCAGATGACAACCCACCCTCAGCCTGGTTCTGCTGGAGGTGTCTTTCATTAAAGGGAATTTTTCACTCCGTTGTCACCTAGTGCTTGCTTAAGTGGGACTGTGGTGTTTTATATCTAGTTCTTTATATACGGTTTGTATGTACGGAATTTGTACAGTCCTAAACCTAGCTATAAAAGTGCCTTGAGATTACTTTAGTTATGATTTGGCGCTATACAAACAAAGAAAGGAAAAAAAAAGAAGCAATGGCCACCTTCCAACCATGTAGTGCTCTCATTTGCACTTTCTTTATTTATCAAAAGCAAAGCCATTTGATTCAATTCAATTCAACTTTATTTATATAGCGCCAATTCACAGCATCGTCATCTCAAGGCACTTTACAGTGTAAGGTTTAAGACCTTACACATTATATAAATATATACAGATATATCTTGGTTAAAGATGACTGTAAGATTTCCTCACAGTAGTACTTGAGGCTTAAATCAGCAACGAGATAGCATCTTGTTAACATTGTTAGGTTTCAGCAGCTCCTTCTGGTGAATGTAACTAATTCAATACCAGTAGAGAGTACTGAGAGGAGAGTACAAGACGTGACAGGACGGGAGGTCTAATCCAATTTTCCTGGCACATTGCTGTGTCATCTTTCATCTATGGAAAGGATTTGTGTAAGTGAATGCATAATGATATATATATATATACCAAAAGGTACATTTTGGTGCCTTTTGACAAGAGTACATGGTCCAGTTTCTTTGGTTTAGCTGACCTTTACCCGCATTGCCTTTAACCCTGGGTTTGTGCATCATGGGCTGAGAGATGTGGTTCTTTCTTTTCATTAACAGAGGTCAGTCTTTGTCCTTTTTTTGTCCAAATCCACTGAATACCAAGACAAAGGTGGCCATAAAAGCAGAGTGATTTGCTTGGGAAAGAGACCTGCCTATTTGCTCTCCGTGAAAAGACTTTGAATTGGGTGTAGATTTAGTAACGGTCTAACCAGATCTGTAGATAACAGTGGTATATTACTGGTGTGTTGATTGCATTTCCAGATAACTTTCAACCAGAATGTGTGCAAACTGTCTCCAATATACGCTACTTGAAATTACTGTCTTCAGTTAGACTAAGGCCAACTAATTCATGACAAACAATGACTATACAAACTGAAAGTTGGTGTTTGCCTTAAATTTCAAGTCTAAAACGCTGACATACAGAAGTAATGTGTATCTGTCCTAATACTATGAGACTTCACTGCATCTTGCTGTTTGACAGACCTTCTTAAATAGCTTCCCGAGAGGCATTTTTTCTAGTGTTTTAGACTGCCCAGCAGATACCTATTTCTACTATGGATTTCCTGGGAGGCCAAGTATGTCATTATCCTGCTTAGCAGGCTGCTTGTGTGTGCTTGTGGACACTAACGCTGACTGACTGATATCTAATAAAACAAGTGATAATAAGAGTGTAAATATGAATTTAATAAAAAGGTTTTGTGTTGAATAGATCCGATTTCTGGCACAGTACAGAAACAAAGATGGGCAGAGTCCATTGTTATCTTTATATCTTGGTGTGTGTGTATGTGAGAGAGAGGTTGTGATTCTTTCACATGACATGTATTATACTGTTATATAGACATACAATACTGATTAAAGACTTACTTACTTCCAGTTGGGGCAGCAGTAGCTCAGTTGGTATTGGTGTGTACTATAACAATGGTGATTCAGTCTGTAGCCAGTATATTATCAGATTGTTGCAATACACACTGCAAACCACCACAGCAATGATGACCAAGCTAGCACAAACAACAACAACAACAACTACAGAATACCACATTTGATTACTGAAGTCTTCTCCAGTCTCCAGTCCAAGTATACTAAGAAGTTTAGTTTTGCTGTAATGTATTTATATTATTTTTCTTAAGCTGACTACAAAATACATGCACACATATCCCACTTCACCTCCTCTTTTCTGAGAGGGGCTACATGCTCCTACGTCTCAGCAGCAGTGATGTTACTTGGTTTTTTATGGCTGCTGTGATGCCAGTTTATAAGGCTGCTATGTGATTCCCTAAATTGCCAACCTTTCATAGTTGAAAGACCTGGCAGTCAATGGAGCACAGTTTTAGCTATTCATCGCCACTCACTGAGAGACTTGACTCTATTGAGGCATCCATCCCTGTCTCTTCTCTCAGCTCACATTACAGCACAACCAAAAGTCTGAAGGTGGTGGTTTTTTACCATGGTAACTTTAGAGTTCGAGCATAAAAAGCACCATTGGGGCCAGGGGCTTGTAAATGAGATTTCCTGCAGGGCTAAATGGCTGTCTAAAGACTTCTGATCACCGATTTAAGAACAATTTAGAAATATTTAGTTAAGTTTAGATGCATATTGCCTTTGCCCAGGGTTGCACACCGTTCGTTGGAATGGTGGCTGCATAAAAAAAACCACCTATACATTGTGTGGGAATGATCAACAGGCTGTTTCTTATAAGTATGAACAGGGATTAGCAGATAGAAAGGAGAGTACCATCATGTGGTCTATTGATAAAGCCTGTCTCTCTCCACAACTCTAATTTCCTTGTGTTTTATTCCAAGAATTATCATTTGTATTGTTATTGCTTTGTCTACTGTCCTGTACTAGCATCGTATTGTTTTGACCACAATTGATCATTCTTATGCGTTTGGTAATAAAAAAGGTATATGTGGCTGACATGTTTATTCCTGCTATGTGTAGCATTGTGGTGGCATTTACAATACACCAGTAATGCACACAGGTTTAAATCTAGATATGCCATTTAGTAGGAATGTGGAGTAAATGATTCTCCCATTGTAAACAGCTTGCAAACATCTACTCAGGGTAGCTTTCTCACAGACCAGCTAGTTGTTAATACAAGAGAAGGACACGATGCAAGAGAGGGACATGATCACTCTCCTTGCTCTCCATTTTCCTTTTACTACTCCCTTTACTGCTAATGGTGGCTGTGTAGAGCTGGCTGGTTGCTTTTCTGTCCAGCAGCAAAAGTAAAAGAGAAGTTGAAAATGACTGGACTGTGACTTCCACTCGGCTATCCAACAGACTGCGTTGCTTAATCGCTGTGGCCGACTCTTATTATACCTAGTGCAACTGCGGTGTGTGTGTGTGTGTGTGTGTGTGTGTGTGTCCTCTCCTTACTTTTTTACTCCGAGTTCCTTCTTGCTATGCACCCATTTTTATGGCACATAGCATCTGTTGCAGTTGCTATGGGAGGGACAAACATGAGGCTGTCCCCTACATGCACTGCACACTGGGACAGTGATACTAGTAACTGCAGGAAATGAGGTTTCTATTGACAACAATGTGAAGTTTACATTGTTTATATTGAGCTTCAAGCCACTGTCTCTCCCAAATGAATATGCGGAGCTCTTGTTAGCTACAACTGGGCAGTCATGCGCAAATACTATATAATTCTTCTCTTATCTTCTATCTAGGGTCCAGACAACGTTTTTTTTTACAGTAGTTGGATTTATTTGTCAAGATTATGCAGCCTCCTGTCTCTCTTCAGACTGTAGTATCTATGAATTGTTCAATGTGATTGTCAGGCCTTCTTGTAGGAGGGCACCAGAAGAGATGAGCAATATCCACAGTGTTTGTTTTCACAGATCCTTCCTGACATCTTCCCTTAGACTCTGTAGAGATATGATCTTGGACAGTACAGCCTTTAGCCAAATGAGATTAGTTTTAGTACAACCTTAAATAAGTTAAAAGTGATATAAACTTTAGAGGTTAAAAACTGAAGCAAGGCTGTTAAGTTGGTTTGTCATTCATTTTACCAACAACCATGTTGGAGGAATTAATGAATGCTTTAGATTCAGGAATCACGTCTTTGGATGGTTTCTAACTTTCTCTCTCTGTGCGATACAAAAATCTGTTTCCTCACACTACATGCAATACTGTCGCACACAGGAAGACAACGGTTTCACTGACAGTCTGCGCTATGAAAGTATCATTGACTAGACACAGTAACTAAGCTAGTAGGCTCTTAACGCCGCACACATTTAGTCATTAACAATTATATTACACTACATAATAATCTGGATCTTGTTGCACACATTAACAACCCTCCCATCCTTTGAACTTGTAAGTCTATGGACCCCCAACTAGGGTGTGTTCAGGGGATGATGGTGGCCACACCCATGATTTATTTTTTCCATTTATACCTATAGCAGCAAAAGATTAAATAGTATTTTTGGCAGCATGAGATGGTGCATTGTCCTGCATGAAAAGAATTTTACTACAGAGAACATGGTTCTTCTTTTTATACCATGGCAGAAAATTATCAGTTTAAAACTCAAAACACATATCTTGCCCAGGTCATTTTGACATCTTCAGGCACTCTAAAGGGGCTTACCATCGTACTCCGCATTTTTCCAGCCCAAAGCATTGCTCTGTCGCCTCCTTGCTGACATCATAGCCTTGTTGAGACACGATGGCCATCCAGTGTAGCTGGCTTTCCCAGTCATTCAAACTGCTTGTATTTTGGAGCCCACTGCAAATATTTTTCCTCATGACCGTTTTCTCAAAACCAAACCCACCTCGGACCCCTTCTCCTCCCCCACGGCCCTCACAGTTTTGGAGCAGGAAATGACAAGGCTTTTCAAGAAGCAAAACCCCCGCAGGGCCCCGGGCCCGGACGGTGTTTCTTCTTCCACCCTTAGACACTGTGCTGGGGAACTGGCTCCTGTCTTCACAGGCATCTTTAAAACCTCTCTGGAGTCATGTCATGTCCCAGCCTGTTTCAAGCTGTCCACCATCGTCCCTGTCCCCAAGAAGTCCAGAATCACTGGACATAATGACTACAGACCTGTGGCGCTGACGTCTGTAGTCATGAAGTCATTTGAGCGCCTGGTCCTGCAACAACTCGAGTCCTCCACCTCCCCCCTTCCGGACCCCCTGCAGTTCGCATACAGAGCCAACCGCTCTGTTGACGATGCCATTGACCTGGCCCTCCACTTCATCCTCCAGCATCTGGACTCGCTGGGAACCTACGCCAGGATCCTGTTTGTGGACTTCAGCTCTGCGTTCAACACCATCCTCCCTGCTCTGCTTCAGGACAAGCTCGCTCAGCTGAATTTGCCTGACTCCACCTGCAGGTGGATCATTGACTTTGTGACGAACCGGAGGCAGTCTGTGCAGCTGGGGAAAACTGTCTCAGACTCCCAATCTATCAGCACAGGATGTCCACAGGGCTGTGTACTTTCCCCCCTGCTCTTCTCACTGTACACCAACTGCTGCACATCCAGCCACGACTCATGGCTCATTAAGTTTGCGGATGACACCACCCTCATCTCGGATGGTGATGAGTCTGCATATAGGAGAGAGGTGGACCGGCTGGTGTCCTGGTGTAGCACCAACACACTGGTGCTTAACACACAGACGACAGTGAAGATGATTGTGGACTTTAGGAAAGTCACAGCCCCTCTGCCTCCCCTCGCCTTCGCTGTCACTCCCATCACCACCGTGGACTCCCTCGGGTTCCTGGGCACCTGTATAACGCAAGACCTTACCGGGAAGCCGACCACCACCTTCTTTATCAAGAATGCCCAGCAGAGGATGTACTTTCTGCGGCAGCTGAGTAAAGCAAAGCTGCCAGTCCAGATGATGGTGCAGTTCTACACTGCCATAATTGAGTCCATCCTCACCTCCTCCATCACAGTCTGGTTCGCTGGGGCCACTGCTAGGGACAGACAAAGACTCCAGCGCATTGTGCGCTAGGCTGAGAAGGTGATTGGCTGCAGCCGTCCATCTCTCCAGGACCTGTACGCCTTCAGGACCCGTGGGCGAGCAGGCCAAATAGCAGCCGACACCTCTCACCCTGGACACGGACTGTTTGAGCCACTCCCCTCTGGCAGGAGGCTACAGTCCATCAAGACCAGAACCTCTTGCCATAAAACAGTTTCTTTCCTTCTGCCGTTTGTCTCATGAATACCTAGTAATACCTGCATTAAATCGAACACTTACATACCAGTCACTTTAATAGCATGTTTGCACTGTTATTCTTCTGCAGCTAGTTGTATTTACTATGTGTGTTTATGTTTCACCTTATCACCAAAGCAAGTTCCTAGTCTGGGAGCTGCGTTCTACGACAATGGCAATAAAGGTCCTCTGATTCTGATTATGGGTGGCCTAACAACAGTGTTAAGTATAACTTTAAGCTTCTGGAGGATCCTGCATCAAAAAGTTATTGAAACTCCAGAGCAACCAGCAATTTCAAATACTTTTTAACTAACCCCCTACATGCATAATAATTTGGAACTTCTTGTAAGCACCGGTCTATAATCGTGAGTAAAATAACAGATGAGGATGAAGGAGTCTCACACATCTTTTGTAGTGGTCTTGCTAATTCTTTCTTAGATATTGAGGTGATTATTGAAACTGTGTTTTGTCTCTACTGATGTTTAGATTGCATCATGTCCAGTCATCCCTCCCTAAGGGTAAAAAAAGGGCAGGGGATCAGAGGCCATTGGTTTCCAATTTAAATGCAGTGATAAGGCAGTAGTGGATAGCTAGTTTCATATAACAAGTCAGTACAAGTTCACCTCTCTTTGGATTGTTTGCAGGTTTCCTTCTTTATGTTCTTTATTATGTTAACCTCAGTTGTAGATCTGTGGACCTGCCTTGTTTCTACGTTTACCTGGGGAAAAATGAATAGACTTGTAAATTTATAGCTGTATGAGGCACATGCCACAGGCAATTCCACAATATTATTTGAAACTGTGGAGATAAGTAATGAATAAGCATGTCCTCGTCGTGGGATCCTAGTCTTCATGTCTCACTCTCACAAAATTCCCAATGAGTCATATCCAGTGTGTGATTGCATTCTGCCTTTATTCATTAAATAAACTCGTTAAAGCTTCTTTTAAATTTTGTTAAGCTAATCCACATATATTTTGAATCAGTATGAGTTATATATTTCTACAGTACAGAATGTATATTTTAATGGGCAGAATTATCTGTCTTTGGTGCGTGTGTGGAAACCTTTTATTAAAACATTTTCTCCCTCTCTACTTTACCTTTTATCCCCTCACCCTCATTTCAGGTGTCTCTGAGAAGTGGAGCTGCCAACCTCACTGCTCTGTTACATCATAAATCCTGGTGGGATCACTTCTGACCTTTGTTTCTGCCCTCGTCGACTCTTGTTATCCTCCTGGTCTTCTTCTGCACCCCCCCTCCCTTTTCTTAAACTCCCCTCCTCCTCTGTCAGTGGCTGGGGCTTATTACTCAAACCCACTGAAAGGAACAACACAGTAGCTGGCATAGGATGAAGCAGATCTGGCTGCCAACACCAGACAGAAGATAGAAGACATAAAAGGACTAGTAAAAGGGAGAGACAAAGCGGGAGAGCGAGACGGAGAGGACGACTGGTGGAGAGAGCTACAACAAAGTTGTGTGAGAAGAAACAATTTATCAGGATGCCACACCGAAGAAAAAATACAACTTTTACATGAACATCATGAGCTAGTAAGAGGTCCCTAACAGAGACTAGACTATTTTTTAACAAACCTCACATAGAACGTACTAGTGGAAAGACACACTCCTGCTCTCTGGGGCTCATTGTTAACACCTGCTATGTCTATGTAAGAAGTGTTAGTCATGCCAGCCAAGGGGAAATACCTGTTGAATGAGCAGGAGCTGAAAAGTGAGGCACTTTACCGCAAATTCTCCTGCATCAGCCAGTATCAGCCACTGGTGCTGTTGCTGGGCCTCTCTATGCTCTCCTGTGGAATCATCCTCATCCTCTTTTTTGCCCTTCAGCTGGTGAGTCTTTATAGCCAATTCTTTGTTAGTAACTGAAAATAGTTTGATTTAAAATTGGTCATTTATCTTTCAGTTTTATGGAGCATATAAAAGAAAATGATTATGATTATACAGACAGCACTGATCAATATTAAGTTTTAAAATGGATAGATAAAGATGTCAGTGTTTTCTTGGCTATATAGCAAATATGTTTTGACTGTAAATTTAAAAAAATGTAATAGAGGTAATGCAGTGATTAGTTTTGACACCTGGTAAGGGATTCAATCGATCCAACAATCTCTGGAAAAAAAGATCTGGTATGGATATAATTACCAGGACTAAAGGTGGCCCATGTGATACTATGACACGTCTTCCTGACCTTTAAATGCACTTTGCCTGTTTCTTTGTGTTTTCATGCCTGTCTTGTGTACACTTGGTGCAAAAGTTGGAAGGAATGCACAATAAGATGTGATGTTGTTACTGTTTTGGTTACCTAACAGGAATGTACAGTAGTTTCTGAATATAGTGGAAATATACTTTTCTTCCATTAACTTAACAAAGGTTGGTTGTTTTTTTTTTGGCACAAGGGTCAGGTTGCATTGATGATTTTCAGCGGCATGTAAATTGTGACGCTTCTAGCAACACTTAACAACCGTGTTGGAGGACTCCGCTGTAGAAATGTACATCAGAGGCTGATTTAAAATAATGGCTGAAAATATGTGGTCTGTGTCAAGAGTGTCAAATGTATTATGTAAATTAAATGCTGTATGTCTATAGTTGTATGTCTACTTATGCTAATGATAGTGGCATACTGTATGTTACACACATGCCAGATAATGGGTCTGAAAATTATGACCCAGGCCATAGTAGTGATTATCTGTTCTCTCAGAGAAAACACTGAATTTCTTAGGCAGCTAATTGATTAAATTATGTTAGATAAGCAAATTAAATGCACCATTATGGTCAGTTTAGCTATATAATTACCAACTAAGATGCTCTAGATAAGAACATAAAACTAATAATTGTGTGATTCAAGGATTATTTTCAGCTGCAGTTTATGCTAGTAGAGAACTGCATTCATGTTAATTATATAAAACCTAGCTGCCCTTGAATAGAGCTCCCTTAAATAAGGTCTATACTTTTCATATCAGACATTTTGACTCATCATCTAAACTAATCATAGAAGGAAATGCATAGGTGAAAAAAATAGATTATTTGTTATAATGGCTGTGTTGATTAACGTGCATTTGTAATAAATACAAATACATTTGTGCTTTTCTTGCTATAAAGTGGTAGAGCAGTCATATGCTAATTGTAGGATTGGTCAGTCGATTCGATAGAATCGTGCTATTTAAGTGCAGACCAGGGTGGCCTTGTAGCTTAATAAAATAAGCATCTGACTGTGTGTCCTTGAGCAGTGTTAGTTAGTAGTCTAATAAAGATAGAAATCACTTGCACTGTAAAACGGATATTACACAATAATACCTGTAATAAAAAAATATTGTGTTAAATAATATTGTACATCTTTTTTTAATATTAAAGATGTATAAAGATTTTTTTTTCTCCACTTTCTGGACATTTCATGCAAAAAAAACACAATTTAAAAATAGTTTTATTAGAACTTTATATCACATATGCAGTATTAATCAAATAAGTGCATAGTAATTGCATACTGGCCTCTGAACACTTAAAAAACATCAATGACCTACACTCTTTAATGTTCCTGAACACCTCCATGGACGATGGCAAGTGATTGGTCTATATGTGACAAGCGGAGTGAAAGCTACGTTTTGAGAGGCATTTAGGCATTTTTCAGATTGTTCTAAGAAAGAAACAAATTGATTGAATGAATCAGACAGGTGGATAGTTAGTGGCACATATCAGGCCGGCTGCAGGGCAAGGATGTTGAAGTAGGATGTGACTGGATGGCTAGATTGAATTCCAAGGTTATTCCTATAAAACCATAAAAAATTAGTAACTCTTTGTTTGCTTGACTACTACTTGAATCAAGCAGTGTTGAATGAGTGAGTGATTGTGTAACCGTTTGAATGTGAAGGAGGGCATTAGTGGAACAGACAGAAATAGATCACGCACTGCTTTCTCTGGATTAGAGAAAGGGACAGGTTGCATTGTGCAAATGAAACCCTCTTTAAAATAACATCAAGCACGCATTAAATAATGATGACAATAGCTCAGTACAACAGTAGCCCTGGAGCTGGAAAGAGTCGGACTGACTGGAGGGGGAGGGGGGGTATTGAGCGCAGATGTGCTGGATACATTACCTTATCACAATTAGAAGCATAATCCACCTTTATAGCGTAAGCATTGTTTGAACACTGAATAGTAAAGAATCAATCAAGAAAGTACAAAAAAGCACAGAGCAGTGGGTAGAACAATGTAGCTGTCAGAGTGCAATTGTGAGTCTGAGTGTGAGGGGGGAAAAGCAGGTATTCACGTGCCCTCTGCTGATCAGTGGCATGTTGATTTTGGCACGATGGTCATGGTAAATTGTCAGCTTCTGTCACTGGACGTCTTTTTTTCCTGTTGGAACAAACATTGTAACCTTCCTTCTATTGTGCTGCTGCTAACTTTCTGGCACACTCCCTTTCTCTTGTCTTTGTGCTTGTGCATCACAATCTTTTTTTTATTCCCACAGTCTTCCATCATTTACGTCCTGTCATGAACTGATTTAATTTTTACTTATGCACACATAAACACACAATTCTCAATTTTAGTAACTGCTAGATTGTAAAATCACACAAGTCACATTCACACACTTCCTGATCCACCCATGCATACGCTTTAGCTTGCTACATCCATTCTGTTTTTCTGGTATCTTCTCAGCTCTCTCCATGGACACTGCTGGGCCAGGGTGTGTGATGTAGTTGTTAGATGCAAAGCAGAGGCAGGCATCCTGGGAGAGAAAGTCACTTTTCATTTATATAACTCCTCTCCTGTTGTGGACATTGGATGGAGAGTATTGCTGAGAGGTAATCGGGCTGAGCCAATGTTCCAAGTGCCACTTGTACCACAGTGTGGATGGAGAGATAGTATTAAGCAGCTTGTTGAATGGGTTCTTTAGATTGAATCTGTACAGTGGATCTACATGTCCGTAAGAGCTGCAGGAGGATGTTTATGCAGTGTGTATTCTACACATTACACGTCAGTGTCCTCCATACTTTACATACGCTCTCTAAAGGTGTGTCTGGTCATGTGACTTTAGCTCATCTAGAATAATTAATCTTTTTTCTGCGAACAAAAAAGCTCCTATTTACAGCTACATAGGGAAAGAGAGAGGAAAGTGCTTTATTTGAGATCTATCCTTTTCAAGTGCTACCATGGTAACCACAAAGCTCAATATACAATGCAGAGATGGCCTTCTCTGAGCAGAGCTCTATTAACACTGACTTTCTGTCTCACTCCTTAGCACTTTTTAAACCCTTGTTTTCTCCCATGCACTCCCTCCGACAGCCCCTGTGTCTGCCAAGAAAATCCTGATGTGCATTGGGACAATCATAGATGTTGCTTTCATGCAACTTGCAGATATTCACACAAACATTGTTTATTGCAGAAACATCAGCACAGTCCTTTCCTCCCCCATTGTTGGTCCTCAGTGCACAGTAAGTCAGTCAGGAAAATTGTAGCCTGGAGTGCAGTGACAGATGTTAAGAAAAAAAGAGTAATCCGAGATAAGCCTCAGTGTTCAGACTGAATATCAACGGCTCCCAGGAGCATCTCATGCTGATTGTGATCATCACTGGCAGAGCTCAAATTCACCAGGCAGACACAAACATTAAACCACCAAATAACAAAAAAAGAAAGTATTTTGAAAAGTGTGGTGTTGCAAAAGTGGTAGGTAATGGTCTACTGACGGTACTGATATGATGATTCGTGATGCATAATATTGTGACTGATGGTTTTGCAAGTCAGGCAGCAACTGCATAGTCAATGTGTAAGCCACCTAATGTTGAGAAGGTGCACATACTATTAAATTGAGTTACATATATACAGTATTACTTTGTGTTGTGCATGACTAAAATGCTGTACGTGATTATTTTCTCCTTGTCCCTTGCTGTGCAGAGTGCAAAGGAGCACTGTGCCTTTGTGAGCGTGGTAAGCGGCAGCCTGTGTGTCTTTCTGGCCGTGTTTGTGCTGGTGTGTACAGAGATCCTCTCACAGCGATGGATACTGGGTCTGATTGTCTGGGCCACACACCTCACCATTGGCTTTACCTTCATCTTCTGTGGACCCTTCATCTTGCCTTGGGACCAGGTAATCTAACTTCTCAACAGTTTCAGACTACAATTCTACTGTTACTGTATGATTTTATTCTGGCAGATTATTTTAGGTTCATAACATGACTTGTTGAAATAAAAAAGAATTTTGTTTTCAGGTGCCTTTCTTCCTCTTCATCATCTTCACCGTATACACCATGCTGCCATTTCAGTTGTGGCATGCTGTGGTGTTGAGCATCATCTCCTCCCTGTCCCACATTTTGGTACTCACAGTGCGCCTTACCATGTACAAAAAACCCACCCCTTACCTTGCTAACCAGGTGAGACTTGTTATATTAAACCTGTCATATTGAAATGTTGGAGTAATGATACATGCTGTAGCTGTAGCTTATACTGGAGAAGACTTCAAGAATGTATCTTATTTAAAGTTATTTCTTTCCTGAAGCAGCAGTTTATTTGTGTTAGTGTCAGTATTTACCTCTGCACCAGCAGCGGACCTGGCTGTAGTCATTATGCCTTTGGATTGACCATCTATCCCTCATTTAATCACATTTGTGTTACAAGTGTCTGCTTTGAGTCAAGGATGGATAAATTGGATTTTGCTGGTCAAAGGCCAAAGTGACTGTGACCTCAAGTCCACACATTTCCATTTTTGTGAACGCAATATGTCTGGATATTTTAATTTGACACCAAACTTCTCAGCATCAAGCATGAACTGATTCGATTTTGGTGGCTAAAGGTCAAGCTCACTGTGACCTTATGTACAGCATGTCCCATTCTCAGCTCTGCATCAACTGTTGTGTTGGACTCATGCACTCTGACATCCAGTGGTCCAGTGACAAAGCTAAATACCAAACAAAATAACATCCAAATAAAATATTTTAAGAAGAAATTAAAGTCATTTTAGCCAGTGATGGAAAAAACACACAAGTAAACAGCTCTAATGTCTTCTTCTGTATCTATTTCTGTAGCTGCTCTCCAATGCAGTGGTGTTTCTGTGTGGTAGTGTGGTTGGAGCCTTCCATAAGGTTCTGATGGAGAAAACCCTGAGGCAGACCTTCCAAGATACCTTGAGGTCCCTGGGCATGCGGATGAAGCTGGAGATAGAGAAGAGACAACAGGTGTAATAAACTCACTTTCAAGCTTTGGATCACTGAATAGTTTTGTGAAGTAATGGCCCTTAATCAAATCTGAGCCTATGTTAGTTGCCCAAGACTGTTGCCAAAGACAACACTGGTAAATATTTAGAATATACTTAACACTACAGGTACATTTACATAATGTGGTGCGCTACAGCTTGATGTTTTGGTTGACTAAGGCACCGAATAACATGCACACACAACTGAGGAAAAAAAGGCAGTACAGTATTTTTATATTTAACAAATAGGAATTTTTTTGCATACTGTATAAATTCTCTATTTTTTGGAGTGAAAGAAAAGCATTGTGTTATGAGCATTTAAAGGCATAGGTTTACATCATATGCAATTTAGTAACTATTGATTAGAAACATCCAACAGCCAAAACTACAGCCAAATGGTGAAAAAAGCTGTCCAGTATCTTATTTGGTCTTTAAGCTTTGCCTTTGGTTGGCCTCACGTGGAGTCTCCCATGAATGTTTTTGTTGCAACTAACAAACCTTCTCTAATTAGATTTTTCTGCCTTTTAAATTAGATGCTTTTGTGCCAACTTAAACTTCGGCTGTCATTTTTAAAACATGTCCATTTTTTTTATTTGTTATGACTGTTGCTTAGTATGGGACATAAAACATACTGACAGGGAAGCTGCTGTGTTGCCTAGCAAGAAGACAGTCAAGCAGAAAGGAATGATATAATCGTTAACATTTACACCTCCTGTTTTATTTGAACTGGGGCTGAACAACGGAGCCCGGTGCACAGAGTTAGCCAAAGAGAACAAAGACAGAATAGCACGGTGGGGGAAGCTCCAAAACGGCTCCAAATGGGAACCAATAGGAAACTAGTTGTGGTCCCGTAATAATGTCAGCAGAAAGAACTTAATGTGTGTTTCTAAACTCAGAAACAGTCGCCTCTATGTGGCGTTCTGATGAAAGAAACAAACAAATGTTTATTACTGTGTTCCAACACGGCATCGGCCTGAAGTGTATGAGTTAATGGCTTCAAACAAAAACATGAATGTTTAGGTGGCTCAGCCAGTTTTAAACTAAATGCCTTTGATAAGATATGTAATGAATTCAACAGACCTGTTTACACACTTACACACTTCATCCACCTGACCTATTCTTTCGACAATGTTAAAAGAAGGGTAAGGAAACAGTGAAAAACTCTCACTCTCATGCTTTTATCTGTTTTCCTCACTTGTGCTCCACAGAGGACTTTGTGGTCTCTGTGTTATGTAAAAAGCAGTTTTTAGATAAATTTAGCAAGCCTGGACTCAGCCAGTTTAGTTAGATCATCTAACCGGATGTTGCTCTGACGGTTTGAGAAGGGATTTGTAGGTTCTGAGCAGTTTCTAGTCTTGTCTTAATCAGACCATTTAAATATCTCCTCTCAGACCTCTGGCTTTTGTGGCAGATTTACAACATTGTGCATAACAGCAGGCTCTTATTTTGTAATGTATTGATGTATTACACTATGTTATATTATATTATTCATAGAGCCATGGATGTTCTTCCTCTTTGTTATGTTTACCATCACTTGGTTACCATAGTACCATAATGGTATAATGTCTAAATTTACTGTGGTCCAGTTTATGTTTAAACAGTAAGAGGTTGATAAGGTGGTTCTAGGAGTCACAGATCATTGCTTGTGATTGTGGTGTGTTCTGTACTGTACTTTTTGTTGGAGTGTGTTACCACTCAACACTCGATAGTCAGAGCAAGCATCCAATATGTTTAATTTCCTGGCTCACCTAAATGCAATTATGTAACGTGTGTGTGTGTGTTTGCAGGAGAACCTGCTGCAGTCAGTGCTGCCAGTCTACATCTCCATGAAGATGAAGCTGACAATTATGGAGCGCTTGCAAGAATGTAAAGACAAAGAAGAGCAACAGCGACTGGTCAAAGATAATAACTTCCACAGCCTTTATGTTAAGAGGCATGAGAATGTCAGGTACAGACAACACCTTCCCTAATAAAATGAAAAATGCACATTTCTTAAATGAGTCCTTGTTATATTAGGATCATGCTGGAAGCCTCATTTTACTGGACAAACTATGGAGTTGAGTCAAGATAGTTACAGTCACTTTAAAAAATATTATTCAGTTGTATTCATTATTTAATATAATTTCAATATTTGCATATTTTGTACTGACATTTTTCAAACTTTCTTTGGCATAGTAATTAAAAATCAAAACTGAAATGTCTCCTTGATATCCTACAAGTATTCAGATCATCAATTCATGCCCTTTAGCAACTACTATAGCTCTTAATCTTAATGGGTCTGTTTCAATAAACTTCTCACACTTAGATTCGAACAGTTTATCCTTTTCTATCGGATTGGTTAGGAATTGTTTGTGAATTACCATCCTCATGTCTCTCCACAAATATAGTTTTTAGTCTAGGCATTGGTCGGGCTACTCCGGGACAGTCAGAGACTTGTCATGAAGCTAGTCTGTCTTTCTCTTAGCTTTGTGCCTTGGATCTTGCTCATACTGCAAGGTTCACCTACAACTGTCACCCTGGTCTCAGATCTTGTGCATTCTTGAACTATTTTGTGACTGGCATCCTTTTCACACTTCTGAACACTTTTCCTGTCTGTGCTGCTGACAATCCTCTCGCACTAAAGGAATAATGCAACCATGTTTTGCCATAGGGATAGCATTATCCAGATGATATTCAGTGCCTGTTGTTGCAATGCTTGGAGTTTTGCCCAAAGAGTTTAGTGCTGTGTAGCAAACTCTAAACAGACTGTGACTTCTGTAAAACCACTCTACCATCACCTATCTAAATTATGTCCACTCAGTCATGTTAGCTGCCTCCTCAGTCACATTTCTCAGAAGCTGGCAGGATCGAATCCCAGCCCAGACTCCTAACCCATCCTCCGTATCAGGTGTGTCTTTGAGCAAGACATTTAGTGCTAGCTCTTTGTATGTTGGATAAAAGCATCTGCCAAGCAGATTAAAGTTCTCCGGGGAAGCTGAAACTTTGTTTTGTTTTTGCACCCCATTCTCTAAAACCTAAGTGAGCCATAAGAAGCAAAGAAAAGTACACACAAAAAAAAATCAAACTGTCCCGGCCATTTCAAATAAAAATGGAGATTTTTATGCCTGTTTGTTTTCAGAACATTGACCCAGTTACAGCTTTGTTTTACAAGAGTTTCATTAATTTAGCACGTGCTGACAGATACTGGGTCAACTTAATCAGATTTTTGGCAGATGGCTCACCAGCTCTTTTTTTGCTTGCTAAATTCAGGCTCTTCTTTACCTTAACAGTGCTTCTTAAGAGAAATTCTAATACATTGTAAATCTACTTACATTTTCCAGATGGAAAATAAAACATTCTCCATTTGTTTTTCAAGGTACTTTAGTCTAAATGAATGTTTAGACAATGTACTCTTGGTCTTTGCTGATCAAGAGGTTATTGTGCTGGCATAAATCATGTGTGCTGCCATGTTGATTTAAGGCCACCATAAGAAGGAGTTGAATGATAGGCCCGATTACAGGGATAGGCCCTGAGCCATCCCTGTAATTACCCTAGTCAGACCAGTCATTAGCTGTGCTGTCTGTCTCATGAAGCACCTGGCCGTTTTAAATTGGGCAGTGGAGCACAATAGGTTGGGTGCAGTATTCATGTCCCTCTGCCGAGCAACTAACAAGCAGTTGGAATCAGACTAGGCTGCAATGTTTTACCAGTCAGTTTATGTATACAGCCTACAGGTAGCGCTCCACGAATAATAATGACTATGTCCCATCATTTTGTAGTTTACATACACATAATTCATCTCTAAATTGTTGGCATGTGTTTTAGTTCCATTTGTGTAGTGTTGGTATTCAGTAGGGACATGTGTTACTGTTCCTACTCTGGCCAACCATGCTAAAGAAAGAGGTTTCAGTGATGTGTCTGACTTGGGATTTTTTCAAAGGTCAGATGACATACCATTGGCGGCTGACCAGCAGCCTTACTAGCGGCTAGGCTATGATTTAACATTGAATCAGACATGCTTTTTAGTGACAGGTCTACTGGTGGTTAATAGGAAATGTCTTTTTGCCTGAAACCGTACTAACCAATTTAGAGGCTTTAATGGTCATAATGGGTTATAATGATCAACAAGGCAGCTTTGGCCCAGATTTAGTGGACACAAATGGTGTGAGCTTTATGCCAGCCTAATCCACAATGTTGATTGTTTAACAGTGCATTCAGGTGTTTCTTGACATTTAATGAAGTTAATTGACAGTTTAGGAACAGGCTAATAAAAGTTAGTGGAGTTAGGAGCTTAACCTTACAAACAAGAGGGCTCTTTTGAGCTAAATGAATCTCACAAGACGACGATGTTGTTTATTCACATAAATCTGAAAAGGTAAGGTGCCTTTTTAGAAATGCATGGCCTAAAGCGATGCTGCAGAATGGTCTGTAAAGTAATAGAACACTACAGCAAGCGCCAGTCAAAAAGTATTCACCGGAAATGGGTAATATCTATAATACACAAATTGTTATGTATGATTGTTGGAGCATTAGCTCCATGGCACCACAGAGGAGGTAACTGCTCTCCATAATCACTGTGCACCTGAAGTTACCCAAACAGCTCTGTGATTCCAATGATCCATAAGTCATGTGAAAGTGAGTTGTTGTGTGTGAAATTTAAAGGATGTTTCAGTTGCAGTAGATTTACTAAATTCAACTATTTAAATTTTAGATGTTAATTTAAGTTTGATTAATACGATCAGTATGCCCACCGTAAATTCTAAAGACTGATAATACGTTTCTTTAGATACAGTAAATGGCATTATTTATGCATATGATTTTGTGTGTTAAACTGCATTTCTGTCTTTTAGCATTTTATATGCTGACATTGTGGGCTTCACCCGATTGGCCAGTGACTGTTCTCCAAAGGAGCTCGTCATCATGCTCAATGAATTGTTTGGCAAGTTTGACCAAATTGCCAAGGTGAGCTGCTGAGAGTTTGTTCTTGTCTTTATCTCAATCAGTAATCACAATTACAGAAAGATTAGAAAAGGGGTTATATTTTTTAGAAAGCCATTTTCTTATGAGACCATGACCATGGTGCTTAAATCCCAATAGTGCATGAATGTCGTCGTATCAAGGAGCTCCCATGTTTTGGCATGTTTAAGCTAATATTGTACCCAACTTCATTTTTACAATAATATGCTTTTGCTCATTGCACTGAATTGCATTTGTATGATTTCTTTTTTTTCTGTCACGCTGCTTACAGGAAAATGAATGCATGAGAATTAAGATCCTTGGAGACTGCTACTACTGTGTGTCAGGACTGCCAGTTTCTCTGCCTAAACATGCTAAGAACTGTGTCAAAATGGGTTTGGACATGTGTGAAGCCATCAAGTAAGTTTTTGTCTTCTATTATCTTCAGGCCTAAGTTATGTGAATAAACCAATTATGTTGAATCCTTTACTTTACTTTGCTTGGCAGACGCTTTTATTCAAAGTGACTTACAGGGAGCTAGCGCTGGGTTTCTGGCTCAAGCCTGGTAGGGGATGGACTAGGAGTCAGACGGGGTCTAGAACCTGCAACCTTCTGCATCCCAGTCTGATACTTAACCCATTGAGCTACCAGGCCCTGAGCATATACAGTAGTCTAGAATGTTATTCTGTAAGAGTAGACTATAGTTTTAGTCAATCATTTCCTCAGCTTTAGGGAAACGTATAGTAATGCCACGTCATGTTAAGTGTATAGATATATACTGAGACTTCACAGTAAGTATACAAGAATTATGGCAACATTAGGAAACTGTGACAATGCTGACGTGGATTGAGTCCATTTTTAATAAGATAATGTACAATATTGACATAGAGAGACGGCATCACATTTTACATGGACACATATGGAAATGAAAGTAGATTATATTAACTTGTCAGAAACAACCTTCAACAGCAGTGAGCTTTACTTTTGCTGCTAAACTCGTTCAGGCAGGTAAGAGAAGCCACTGGCGTGGACATCAACATGAGAGTGGGCGTGCATTCGGGCAATGTGCTCTGTGGTGTTATCGGACTTCGCAAGTGGCAGTTTGATGTGTGGTCACATGATGTTACCCTGGCCAATCACATGGAGGCAGGAGGCCTTCCAGGGTATGTGGTACAGTATTACTTTTGAAATACAAGTTTTATTCATACAGTTATAGTATGTATTGGGATATATAATAATAATATAAATTGCACACATCCTATTCCTTGGAAACATTTTACACATTAGAAATTTTATATTTTTGAATTTGTAGATGATATTTTTCACTTTATACCATAGGTTAATGTTTGAAAGGAATAGAGATTACTTTATTTTACTTTAGAATTACAGTTTCAAATTTTGTAAAGACAAAATTATTCATCATTTTTGATTAAACAAATTAAGATAGGAATAGAAAGAAAAGAAATATCTCACATATGCCATGCCAGCATTTCAATGTATCTCCTGCTCTTTACCTCACTTGGTCAGACGTGTCCACATCACAGAGGCAACGCTGAAGCACCTGAACAAGGCTTATGAAGTAGAGGAGGGCAACGGCCACACCAGGGACCCCTACCTAAAAGAGCTCAACATCCGAACCTACCTAGTCATCGATCCACGGGTGAGAGGAGAACAATGAGAAAGACAGAATTTAGCATTTGACCACATCTGTATCCCTAAAAAACTAATTAGGAAAAAAAACTAGTGTACATATTTATTGCTTCCGAGCTCAACAGACATATTACTGATTCACTGTGGTTCAGAATTTTTAGCTTCAAGACAAATCTGTCAGTGTAAGCATTACTGTTAGAACATGTTACCATGTATTATTTTTTTTTATTTATTAAGTCTTACTATAAATTCTCTGTTTTCATTACTAGATTTGGCACATAAAATGTGTGAGAACAGTTGCCATTTTTCTATGGTTTATGCCAGATTTATAGCTGATTTGACATTAATTAGCAAACTCCATCTGTGTATTGTGGAATTGCAACCAAATTCACGTGACCCATGCATATATCACTTCTGAGCATCCAACAGAGCAGGACGGCAGACTACAGGAAACCACAGAAACTTGCAGAACTAAGCTAGTGATCTACAAATGTTTTCTTTTGTTATCAAATTGTGATTAATGAATATTTGCAGTGTACTATACATGCAGTGTCATTTGTTTGTGTGTCTTAAGACCAAGGACCCATCACTGAACAGTCGTAACGTGCCCAAACCTCGTGTGAATGATGGTCTGAAAATGCGTGCATCTGTACGTATGACCCGTTACCTGGAATCCTGGGGGGCTGTTAAACCTTTTGCCCACCTGCAGAGCCGAGACGGTTTCAACACGGACTCTATTGTCAAGGGCCACATCAAGGTGACCAAGTGATGTAACTAACTGTTTGACTGAGTCATTGTATTAAAGCCTTGTAGAGGGTGTGGCCTTTACTATGTATGTTATTATGCATTCCCTATGTGTGAATGTTGTCCCTGTTTTTTCCAGGATATTCCACTGCGACCAGCTCCTGGCAAGATCACTGACAGGTAAAACAAATTCACCCTGGATGTTTATTTACCAACCCTGTTGCTCAATGACATTTTGAAAGCTGTTGCTTTAGTAATAGCGAGTGTCTTCGATCATCTTCCCTGCCAAGATTTTTTCCGTCTGTTCAGAGTATCTGAATTTATCCCCTGACAACAACACTGTGTAATACAGTATATCAAATCATCTAGAGGAATATATTGCTGTTTCTATTTCAATTATTACATTATTGTTCAGCTGTTGACAAGTTATAATATCACACCAATAACATGATCAAATATCATGTTATTATATGTGCTGCTACTTTAATGTGTCGTTCAGTTCATATTAAGCAAAAATGGACATTAATATTCCATAGGCGGTGAAATCATTATTTGAGCATCCCTGTGTGTAATATCACCAGCACCACATTTTCACTGAGCGTCTGCTTAGCACAGTTGTCCTGCATTGGCCATCATTCCTGCAGAGTAGTAGCAGTGCTGGGCTCTTCGGTGAGCCCTTCCATTACCTTTGAATAACGCAAAGACAAATGGATTGTGGTTGTAGCTTGTAATGGTTAATTCTATTTGCCCATCTGGCACCAGCAGCAGGCATACAGACAAAGTGTAGCTACTGATTAGCGGGCAGGACTCACCTACACAAACAGTGTGGGCTGGAGTAATATGATTAGAGGACATAAGTGTGTGTTTAAAATCACAAGCCTTCCACGCGGGTAGAGTGGAGGCTTGTTTTACTTTGGAAATTGTTCATCTCATTCATATATTCCACTGTTGCAGACGCAGCAGCTGGTGCAGCTGGTGACAGTGAAATGAGGTGCACACACGCGATCTTGATGACATTACAGAGCAGAGTATATGTTTTTCTGCGGTTGAAACTAACAGTTATGGGTGTGGTACACCTTTTCACACGTACATATCTGGCGATTGTCGACTGGTTTGGATGGATTTTCATCTTCATTTTGTCATTAGAGCTGTGTTTTTTATTCCTCGCTGCTCTGTTGTGATGAATTTGTGTTTGTGTCTTACTGTTGGGCCCTGGCAGCTTTGATGAATCTCTAGAGGAACCGTTCTCCTTGCCCACATCACCATTCAGCAGCTATAAGTGAGTGGGGCCTTGATGACCCACAAGGTCTTCATTCCCTGAGTGCAGTATTTCTCAACATTTTGGCTCATAACATAAATCATAAAAACAAAAGTATAACTATTGCTTTCTTATAGTTATAAATAAATACACTGCTGTAAATAAAATTCACTTTTAACTTGCAGATTAGCTCCCTATAGCCGTTATGTTTCATACAATTTCCTTAACATAATTCATGTGTCACAGCAATTATAAATAATTGAACATATTACAGGTTAAATTATAAGATTAACGTCTACTTTTTTATCCTGTGTATGAGTCCCCCATCCCCTATTTTATTTCTGTGTGGTGTCCTGTCCCCCAGTGTGAGAACTACTGCCTTAGTGGAGAGCCTTGTTGTCCCAACACTAACCCGAGCAGAGGTGTAACACTATTCTTTTCTCACCGTCTCTTACTGCTGCTTCTTTGTAGCAGGGCAATGTGTGATCTAAAAAGCCATCAGAAAGCCTGTAACCTTTATTAGTCGACTGACATGCTCCTATTAACTGTAATCACTCACTGGGGCTTGTGTGTATCTGGGTCTGTACATCTGTGTGAGTGTTTCCTTCCTCATGGAATAGGGGGTTTCCAAGCAGAAACACGGCAGAACTCCAGCTGAATCCCACAGAGTTCATCTAACACTCGACATTCAGTGTCCAGCACACTCTCTCTAAATAACTCTTACAGGCACAATCATGTTTCTCTTTTCCCACTAATGCTCAGAATGGCATTAACCAAGTTGCCTCCAAGCGCAGTTAAACTGGACCTGGGTAACCTGCATGACATGATCTGGTTTTCCAGCATCTCTTCCAGCTAGGCTGTCTGTGCATCTGCCTCTTTCTAATTGTCTCTGTACTTTCCGGTCCAGGAACAAATCCCAGAAGAGCAAGTTTGATGAAGAGCTGCACAATGAGATGACCACTACCATAGATGAGCTTGGCAGCAAGTAGGTCATTTTTGTTTTTATCAAATCACGTTGTATGCATGTAGTGCATTTATTAAAATAATGTAACCCAGATTCCATGGAAAATATCATTAAAGGTCAAATTTGCACTGACTTGAAAAGGATAAAATAACCTTAGCTCGATTTTATTACTGTTCAATACTTTAACTTACGACCCGCAAATTAAATGACATTCCCATCAGCCTCAGCATTACGTTTCGCTAAGATGCTAAATTAGGATGTGATCACGGTAAGTGCATGTAGCTGCTAGTGAGGCTGTAGCCTTTCAAGGCATTTATGTTACTAAATGTTGTAACATACTTCATCATATATATCAGTATGCCTACTGAAATCTCAGATTTGTATCAAATGTTATCTGTGAGTTCAACCTCTTTCTTAGTTTTTTTATATTTACTGCTGGTCTTTTCTCCGTATTTCATGTCTCTCTCTTCCATCCTTCTTCCTGGCTCCCAGGCAGTGGTCTAAGTCTGAAGAGAGCAGCAGTTTAGCTCTGTGGTTTCCAAAGAAAGATCTGGAAAAACAGGTTAGTTGGACACAAAGCTGCAAACACATCATAAAAAACATGTATATTTCTGCGCTGCCCGCGATTCATTTCATGCATTCTAGCGCCCAATGAGTGTTTCTGTTGTTTCTCTTCTAAGTACCGAGCCATGGATTTACCGATGTTCAAACACTATGTTGGCTGTGCCACCTTCATCTTCCTTTGCATATTTGTGGTTCAGATGTTTGTCACAAAAGAGTGAGTATGGCCACATGTTTAAAAATGTAAAATGTTATCAACGGTTAATCAGCTTGCATCTTTTACTTTGCCCTTGAGTCCAGAGATGTAGCCGACATAATTTCATCACACAGTGAATATAATTGTGCAGATGTGGAAATGAACAAGCTGGTGGGGAATGATTTCTGACTCTGGTTCTTATCTCCGTCAGCCGACAGATGTTGGGAATGTCATTTGGAGTGTTGATTTGTGTGTTGCTGCTGACTTTGGCCATCTGTTTCGCAGGTCATCTGCAGGTCAGTGTGTTAAGTCTTCTGTTCACATTCACTGTAGACATGTAGGTTAGATTCGGTTCAAGTTTCATGTATTTTTAGGCATATTTCAATTGGACTTGTGTGATTGTACAGGCAGAACACACACAGCAACCCTTCAGTGGCTGCAGGTCACGTGTCAGCGTGAAATTACTTTGTCCAGCCACACATGTTAAAGTCATGTATTACATAATGCTGGCCTGGCCCTGACCTGCATTGCATGTGAATGACTCATAGGTGCTTCGCTCTAAAGTCGTATTAGTGGATTTAATTTCCTTGTGCACAAGAAGGGGAAATTAAATGTGACATTCTTTATAGATTATTATATTTATAGACCTGACAGGATGAATGCCATAAAATACAATAACCCTTCAGGAAAAAACATTTACTCACCATTTCAATGGCTCATCAGTCTTTCATATTTTTTAGGGATGCACAAATACATTTTTTCTAAATAAAAAGCAACATAAGATGAAGACTGTGTAATTTTAGTTGGAGGTGCAGTGTGACTGTTGTCAGTTGCTCTGAGGTCAAGATGTCAGAACATACATGCTGTTTCAGGTGGGTGATCTAACTCGTTTAAATAAAAACACCTAAAACATTCTTGGTAATATTAGCCAGTGAATGGAAACATGTCGCAGAAGCTACAGTATCTCCTGTGGTCACTGCAGATTTTTTTAGCCAGCCTACTGCCTTGGTGAAGGAAACTTAACATTCAGTTTTAGACAGTGTTTTCTCCTCTCAGACGGAGTCATTCACATGTGATGTCTGGAGAGATGTGTAAAAGTCACACGCTCCTCATACGTTTGATTCCTTCTTCCCTCACCTCTCTCCTTTCCTCTCTTTATCTTTTGCAGCGCCTGTTTCCAGAAAAGCTGTCAAGGTGCCAGTGGCTGCCAGCTGTTTCGGAGGCAGTGGTAAAGCGGCCGTGTGTGCGCCTCCCACTGGCCACAATCACTACTGCGGTCATCATTATACTGGCAGTGTTCAACCTGGTACGTCTGCACTCATATGTTGAGTGCTTAAAGAGGGTCATTATATACTGTGCTATTTCTTGCTGGCTACACTTCATAGCTGTCATACCAAACGCCAGATCACTTGATCACATTGCTTGCTTGTCAGTCAAATTTTTTTTTTATTCCCCTGCAGTGCTTCATACACACAGATGTCACAGGTGTTGCTGCCCCATGTCACACAAATTATTCCATCAAGCAGGAATTAGAGGGAGACCTTTTCTACTTGCCAGTGAGTGATGAATTTGTTAATCATAGACAATACTAAGGCAATATATCTTCTTATCAGACTTGATTAAATATCATTCAAATATTACTAGTATTACTGTTATTTATTTAATTGTATAGAAGGTAAGACTAGATAACTGGAGATGGTGGTAGTAAATTAAGTATGAAGTAAATTAAGAATGATTAGTCAGTATCCTCAGTTTCATTTCAGAGTCAGGTTTCAAGAAACCTACATTTCCCATAATGCAACTTCACGTAATCTTTCTTTAGTACCTCTCTGCTTGGTAAACCTCTTTATGATCATTCAAACCTGCTCTGTGTTATCACACACAGATACATTATGTTCTCTCTTTCTCTCCGTCAGTACTTTGTGTACTGCTGTATCCTCTCGCTCATTGCATGTGGAGTCTTCCTGCAGGTGAGCTTTGAGCTCAAAGTGCTCTTCCTCACCCTAGCTTCCACAGTATACTACGTACTCATCCTCAGCACCAAGAGTGAGCTGTTTGTGGCCTACAGAAATGTCCTGTATGCTCAGACCACTAGCAGCTGTAACTGCAGCAGGTGGGATGTGATTGAGTCTTATTTAAAGTTACAATCCCTCAGAAAGATATGACATATATGAACTGTGTAATACAAAGTTAAATACATGATAATGATTAAATACAAGAATGTGTTGCTGTTTTATTTACAGTGACGATGAATACATCCTGGCATGTATAGGACTGGTGAAACACCCCCAGGTTATGAGCTGTGTTTATATCACCCTGTTCCTGGTTACTGTGCTCATCATCGCACAACAGGTAATTACACGCTTTGTCTCTTTTACGTCATTTTATTTTATTCTCCAAAGTTTCTGTTCTCACATTAATGTGTGTCCGCCACAGAACGAGTCCTGCTTCCGCCAGGACTTCCTACTAAAGTATAAGAATCGTACAGAGCAGGACGAGATTGAGACCAGGGAAAACCTGAACCGCCTGTTGCTGGAGAACGTGCTGCCGGCCCACGTGGCAGCGCTGTTTGTTGGGGAGAATAAGAAGAATGAGGTGAGCCCTCACACCCTCAAAGTGTATTTCTTTAATGAAGTAGTGAGAGTTTTAGTCAGAGACACAATCAACCATGGCGACTATAACAAAATGTTCCCAAGCCCCCTTAAATGATAGATAATCATAATATTTTATAATTATATATACAAACAGTGAATAAAATAAAAAATAAGTCCAGTTCTAGTTCTAATTCTTGTCATTTTGATTAAAATCATCAAACTGGTTGTTTGAGCTGCTATAAATAGATGGACATCTCTTTCCATCCTAGTGACGTCCCTGCGTTCAACCTATACTTTTTGTATTATTTTTGTAATGGACTCACCCTCGTGTTATTTTGTAAAAAGTAAACAACAAATCAGATGTTTAATACTTCTTTATTCAATGCTGTACCCATAAAAATCCAAGATGGCAGCATGTCTTTTGTCTTCTCAATGTCTCCTTAGTCTGATCAGTGTTTTTCAGTCTTAATTATTTATACTTTTGAGAAGGTCTTCTTTGTTGCTGTTTGTTATTCTACCTATGTGCTTGCAAGTTTGTTTTTTATTTCATATAAGTCCAGGTAAAACTCTGGATGCAGCATTCTGAATCAACTGGAGGCTTTTTAATGAGTTACTGGGACATCCTGTCAGTAATGAATTACAGTAGTCCAGCCTAGAAGTTACAAAAGCATGAACTAGTTTCTCAGCATCTCTCTAAGACATGATGCTCTTAATCTTAGAAACATTCCTGAGGTGGAAGAAGGCAGTTCT